>VZTH01002639.1:371473-397580 GCA_013397815.1 Aleadryas rufinucha
AAGGGAAGGGAAGGGAAGGGAAGGGAAGGGAAGGGAAGGGAAGGGAAGGGAAGGGAATGTTAGTTCCTGAGGAACTTCGCAGAATCTGAAAAATCAGTTATCCATTTTAACTACTTGCCCAGAGTCTGGTAAAAACTTCTGGTCTATTTATTTTATGATGATTTTCTTTTGTAATCTTTGCCTTTAAGATTGGTATGGAGTGGAACAACATATTTCATTGACATTTTGTGATAATGAGGGTGTGTTTCAGCTCTTCTGACTGCCCCCTCCTTCCAAAACACCTACACACATATTCACACACTCATTCTGAAAGAGGAAATCTACCTAAATACACAAGTTGCTTTTCATCTCAACAAAGGAGTGAGTAGGACTGAGAATATTATGTCACAAGAGTAAGAAAAACTTGATCAACATTTTAAAGATATCATTATCCTTTTGTTTGTTTCAAGTTTAGGCTTGTGACACTCAGGATACTGAGAATCAGAACAGACTTTCCATGGAAATTGCAGACACAAAACCAGCAAAGGTTTGGCTGAGTTATCTACATTTAAACACTTGATGAAATTTGAAGTAACTGCTTGTGGACACCCAAATTCAGATGTCTTGATTTTGAATTAAATTTTATCTTTGTAGACGTCTACGGGTGTGATAGATAATTATTGTAAACACATACTCCATGATTCAGTTGTCTGTGATGACCACATACAGGCATCTAGTGTCATTTGAGATTTCTCAGGGTATCTGAAACATCTGCACAAAAGGGGCAGATATGACATAAAACTTGTCAGAGACTAGAGACCTGGAAGAATAGCTGCAGGTATCCCAAATGTCATTGGATGCCTGTGTGTGGACAACTGGACCAATTCTGCTGCTCTCTCAAGTCTCTCTCTGAAGAAAAAGCTGATTGAAGATCAGCTTTACCTGGAGTATGCAATATATTTAATACCTGAGTCAGTCTCTTTATGTGATTTAGCCAATTAGATCCTCCCTGCAAGATTTCAAAATATACTAGGCCTGTGAAATCAATGAATGGTGTCACCAGTCATAAAAATTATTTAGTCCTAGATGCAAATGCAAATGTGCATGGCACCTGTATGTGTCCAGTCCAAGATTTTGCTTTTGTTACAGATAAAGCAAACTGAGTCAGGCAGAAACACTGGATCTGAACTGAAACTTTCCAAATTCTAAAGGCAGGTGATCTTCAGGTTTCAATTCAGATTTGCGGTCAGTTTGATGTCTTTTGTTCTAAAAATCAGTGTGGGTGTGTGGAGGTGTTTGCACAGAGAGGCAAGAGCCAAAGGAGAGCAGCACAGCAAACCTAGGGCATGCCTGTACTAAGTAAGGCACCGATGACGACGCACCCACTGGCAAACTCTCAACTGTTTGCTGCTGGGCAGATGCACCAACTTGCTCAAAGACAGCACGGAGATCATTGCACAACACTCCACTGTGTGAGGCAGACATGCCTCTTGGGGAATATTTTGAGCAGATATAAGTGGCTTTTTTGTGCAGCTGATGAAGTCTGTATCCAAGGGATTTGTGGTTTTTTACATAAAGTTTTAAAACAGAGAAAAGGTGGGATAAGCATTTTTCTTCACTTTTTGCTCTTCTCTTTCTCCATTGTGAGGTTAAGATGATGCCATGATGATTTTTTGCCTTTTTATATACCCCTTTTTATATATTCTTTTATATAGCTTTTATGTACCCTTAGTGGTTTTTAGCCCACATATTTTTTAACTTCTTAGGTTTGATAACTGGCATAGACCCAATTCTGTTAAGCCAGGAGACCAAACATCCCGGAAGCCTCGCAGCTGGGGGTCAGAAAACCCCAGACACCATGGTCCTCTCCAGAACACATTCTGTAAACTAAGATAGGCCCATCCAGGGGGAAGGTTCCTCGGATGAAGGGTTCACTCAAGCCTCTCACTGGGGAATCTTTGATAGATGTGCTAATTCCCAAGGCCTATAACTGTATATGTGATGTATCGTGTGTGTGCATTTCGGTGTGTGCTGCTCAGCGCATTCCACCCGCACGGAGAGTGCACCTTAAGGATCCTTAAATAAATAGAGAGGTAAACCCCTTCTCCCTTTTAACTGTGTTTGGCTCTGATTTTAAGACCAGGGAAAGGCAACAAGGATGAAAGGATACATACACACTTGGACAACTCAAGAAGAGTTTCTTAAGAAGAAATGCACATATTAACCCAGAAATCTTCCCCTGCAAGTCAACTTTAGAATTGGAAATCTGGAAGTTTTACAGATCATTACCTTGCCATATATCCTGTAATTTCTTTGCTATGCTGTGCATTATTTAAGGAAAATTCTTCCACTGGAGTTTATTAAATGTATTGAAGCATCAATCCCTTTGTAAATATATATTCATTTTTGAAACTGGAGACTGGATTTTTGCTCTTGAAAAATTCAAAGACAGACACAAGTGAGATGAGAAAAATCTTCATTGTTTGCATTTTGTGGACCAAAAGCTGAGGCTCAAAGGGTTAAATTATTTGCTTAGAATTCACAATATTTTAAACAAAAGCTGAAAATGGGATGTTCAGAGCCACCTTTAAAAACTCGTGTATCTCTATTGTTCCACTATAAAATATATTTTCCAGAAATAGCCGAAACTTTCTCTTTTCAGTAATTAAAAAATAGAAGGAAGTTGCTTCTTTTTATAAAGCACCAAAACTACCCATGATAAAATCCATATTAGATGTCTTATATGAACCAGAGGAAATAATTTTATTACTATTATTTTTTTCAATAGCCAACTGAGGAAAAATAAAAGCATAAAGAAACTGAGGCTACAGCCAGCTGAATAGGCAGTGCCTTAATCCTGTGTAATCTCCCATTCAGTAGAGGATTTATAGTGATTACACTGACAGAGATGCTGAATGGATATCATACAGTAGAGGAGGAAAAGGTACCAGAGGAACACAGTAAAAACCTGACAGTCTTCATATGCCCTGATCTTGAGTTTATACTCCTTCATTGCTTTCATAATGGATAGATCTTGATAGTAAATTAAAATATACTGGTAAGCATTCCCTGCCTTTGGAATCGTATTAACATCTGGGCATTTGCCCCATTACTTTTCTGAGGTGATAGCTAGTCTGCTTCTGTGCTGAGACAGCTAGATCACTCAAGTTGCTTCCAGACACCTTCCAGAAACCGTCATGGAGTAGGAATAGTCAGTCCCAAACAGGCAGTCTGCACACACTGTCCAGCAAGCTTAATGGTCAGGCTATGCCACTGGATTTCTGGGCCATAAAAACAATTTATTAATAAAATTGTTACCTCTGTGGCTTTATTACAAAATTAAATCTGTTAAAAACCCTATTAAAGATATCTTCTTTTTAAATATAGCTCTAATTTGAGGATTTAGCATTTTCTGTGAAGACAGCTTTGGTGCTCCTGCTTCTTTCTGCCCATGAATCACAATTTTCCTTGCATGTAGCAGCAATTTCAGGAAATCAGGATTTTGTTGTTGTTGTTGTTATTTCTGCCTCTCTTGTAATGTTTATCTTCCTAATGTCTCTGTCGAGCTTTCTTAATATTATACTGTGCTTTAAAAATTGTATTCTTTCATGTCCAGTGGTAGGAATCTATCACTCAGTTATCAGTCTGACCATGGCAACTAAAAAGTGCTGCAAACAGTTTTCTTATGCTTAAAGTATACCATTTCAGGGAAATGTAGTAAGAGAAGTAATCCAATGGTTGAATGGTAGTGTGAAAATCCAATATTTGACAATTTGTCTCTCTTTAAGTAAATAATTCTTATATCATTGGGGCTTTCAAGCATTTACATGCTAAAAGACTTGAAATATATGGTGGAAATTCAGGCTTCGAGTATTTAGTATTTTAGATAGATTTATTTAATTTCTTTATTATACAATAGGCTATAAATGTTTGCCTCAGGATAACAATTATATGTTCCAGGGAGAAAGAAAAAAAGAGATTGTTGTGTATGCTACATTTTCTAGAAATACTTTATTTTGTTGGGCTTTACCCTCCACTGATTATGACTTTGTAATGTATTTAAGGCTCTTCTTAGCTTTGCCTCACCTTGGCTGAAAGGAAACCAAGAGCTGATAGAGTGAGTGGTCAATGTGACCCCCCAGTTGATCATTTTCAGCCAAATAACTGTGAACATTGCATCTGGTATAGTAAATGTGGTGTCTGTATATACTTAATTGTCAAATATTTTGGAGTACAGCTGAAAGACAGGGAAAGGAAAAACATTTAACCTTCTGAAAACCTTAGCAGACCAAGCAGCCGCTTTTGGGGCCTAAAACCAATGAGCTCTCTTGGCTTTACTCTTACGATGCTTGGACTGTAATTTTCACTGGTTTTTGGCTTAAACCAAAGTCTATTTTGCCATTAAAGCAGGACTCCTTAGTCTAGTCTTTCTCTGGCCTCTGCTAATGGCAGTAAATAAACTGAAGTACCAGTTTCAGGGAATAATCTCTTTAATACTTTCCTGTGGAAAATGAGTAGATAAAAACACAGTAGTTCTACATAAAGGGCCAAGATAGTAGTTTAAAGACTTATTTCTTATATATAAAGGAATCCTGAGCTCCTTTTTATTTACATACAATAACACAAGTCTGAAATTGTTATTAATTTTTTTTTTGTCCCACTTTTCTGCCTGCTTAAGCTTCATCATTTCTTCATCTGAAAAGAAAATATCTTCTCGGTTACCTTTGCATTCTCAAGTTTTTTAGTTTTTAATCTCATCTGGAAACAAGATCTTAAGCCAGTTTATTAGTGACAAGGATCCTGAGGTTTTAGCTGAAAGATTATAGAGAAGGGAAAGAAAGAAAGAAAAAATCTTTATCATAGAAGCATTTCAGAAGTAAATACTGAATTTTGACAAGTTCTAGGAGAATATGTACAGCCAAGATATCTATGAACCCTATCCATAAGGGTTATATTCTACACATTCTGAAAGTTTTAGCACTGGAAAAATTCCACTTTGATTTAAAATGAAAATATTACTTGGCCTATAGTAGGGTGAGTGACCTAAATCAAATATAATTGTATGCACTTAGAACAGCTTGAATCTAAATTATCTATGCTATAATGCACCAAAAGGCATTGAGAAAAAAGAAAGGCTTGAGTTCTATTTTGTAACATTTAAAATCTGCAATTTGTATGTAAACCATTTCTGTGAATTATATCAGACAAATGAGTAATTAAGAAAGAGCAGGATGGAAAAGAATACTTGGTTTCTTGTGATCTCATTTGGGTATTTTTAAATTAGGTTGAAACATTGTCACAGATGACCTTCTGAAATAGCTAGTTGGTGTTTTCCTACACTTTTATTTGCTGTTGTAATTGTTTTTTATTGCATAGTAGCTCACAAGCATGGTAGGAAATAGACTGAAGTAATTATCAACACAAAACTGAGGTTTTAATTTTAAAATGTTGTCACTGATGAAATAACCCTTTTCTTTTTTTTTCTACTCTTTGTGACAGTGGGTTTGTGTACCTGAAAACTGCTACCCCATGTTAATATTTCAACAACCAAGGCACTAGAAGAAACTTGGCTGAGTAATTTAGGTATGAAATAGGCTGTTTGTGTTGCAGATTTCTAGTGTCTTTCAAAAGTTAGGGGCCCTGGAACTAGGTAAGAATCGCTGTAGTTGTACTTCCTGACTTCTTTCCACTGCCTAGCATTCCCTTGCTTTTATGGTTTGGTTTGGGTTTTTTTAAGTCTTTAGCGCACATGTATTTATTTCTATATAACTTCTTCAATCTATGATTAGATACTTTTTTCTTTTAAGCGGGTTTACAAAGTTTTCAAATGTAGGCATGAAAATATAACTGCATATACATCTTTGCTCATCTGTAGCAATGTTCCTTTCACACATACACAAACCAAAACTAGAAGTAGAGGAACTGAGGTCTTTCTCATCACTGGGAAATTTAAAGAATATATTCATAATCTCAGAATTGACTTAAGGGCTTGCAGTCATCCCTAGTCAGAAACATTCCCTCTTACTTGAAGAAAAATTTGTTAACTCAAAATTAAAAAAAACATTTTAATGAGTCAGATAACAAGACTAAGTAAAAAACAGAATTAATCAAATATAAGAGCTAGCAATTTTGCAATAATGCAATGAGTTGCATTTATTGAATTGATGAATTGAATAAAAATGTCCTCCCTTCAGTGGTTAAAATTGAAGTTTAGCAGCTTAATAAAAAATTATATCTCATTAACTTGTAAAATTGAAGGAATTTAAGAGTTATGTTTATTTAAAAAAAAAAAAAAGTGTTTTTTTCCTGCAGAGGGTACTGGAATGTACCCAGAAGCTTTCATAATAATAGCAATTGCACAACACATTTGTTATTTAATTGATGATATTTGATACATGGCATTAGAAACACAAAGCATCATGTTAAAAAAAAAAATGTATTTTGCAACATAATTATAGCTTTAACCAACATTTGGAATTTTTAAAATGCGAAATCCAAACTGATGCAGAACACCCACATGTATCTTTTATGATGTATTTTAAGTGTTAAAAAGAGGGTTGTGTAGTGCTTTGTCCCAATGTTAGCTTCATCCTAATTTATTTACAATGTTCTTGTTCTAGTTTCCTTTCCATCCCTTCATAAATATATGTGGGGAAATCTGATTAATAGGTGAAAAATATTTTCATTATAATCTAGAAACATTAACAGGCATTTTGTGTGGCTTATGTGACTCTTCCATCTAAAGCAGAGTCAGATTTTTTTGCAATTGCCCTTAGCAAAACTGACGGGAGTGAGGGAGGATGGGCCTATGAGGCAAACAACATGGCTATGGCAGGTGAAACGCTGTGGTATGGAAGCCTGTGCCTGTGTGCAAGGTTGAACAGGAGGAAAGGCAGTTCGTGCACAGAGGAGGTGAGAAGGACTGAAGCTCCCATACCTCTACCTGCTCAGTCAGTAAGACTTTTGAAGAAATTTGCACCCTCCTTTTCCATCCCTGGTTTATATAGTAACATTGCAGGTAATTAATATAAATCAGTTTAAAATACATTGACTAGGTAATATGAATAAGGCAGATCTGATAATTTTAGTCTAACTCTTACCAGAATAAATTCTCATTCAGATTAATTTCAGGAGCTCATGAAATCTACAGAAGTCTTACACTACACCAGCACAAATGTTTACCCGTGCTGGAAAAGATTATGTGTAGACATCACCTTGTTTCTTACTGAAAGTGGTTAAGACAAATTACGGGATCCAAAATGGTAATCAATTGTCTGCTCATGATTACTTTCTCATAGAAGCAATAGATCACAAGTGTCTAACTGTTTGCATGAGGCATTCAAATTATGTAGTGAGACTGAGGCCATAGTGAACACCATGGCTACCATAATATCATTCATTAATAATCATTCACACTGTGGTAGGGAATGACAGGATTGCAAGAAAAGTAGTTGAGTAAACAGCTTTATTTGTTGGCCTGTGAAGTAATCAGATAACTTCTCAGGATTTTAAAATAATCCATTAATGTAAGTCATTACTTTACAGTTATTTGACTTCATGTAACCGTTGCCTAATTTCAGCACAACACACAGAGCTGGGAGTTTTGTGCTGCCTCGCTGCCAAATCCTAATCACTGTATGTTTCAATCAGTTGTTTGTAAGCACTAACGCCAGCCATAATAAACAGTCTCAGTCACCTCTCTGAACATCTGCCTTTCAGAAACCACAAATCATAATGCCATCTTCACAGAGCCTTTATATGGTAAAATACTCATATCTGTATCTGTACATACAGATATGTGTATATGTATGTGCAATTTTGAAAGCTCTATTTCCATATCTCTGCAATATGGAGAAATGGAGATGGTATTAATGAAACTTCCAAGTTGGGGAGGGGAGAAAGTGTGGAAAATGGAAAGAAGAAGTTAAAGTGTATGGTGGAAAGATAAATACCAAGTGAAGAGAATAGGAAAGGATAGAGATAAGTCACAGTATGTATGATTTACTAGGTTATCACCAATCCTGAAGCCAGGCTTGCACTTCAATCAGCCTGCGTAACTGAGGGAATCACCTCAGACTGAGAGCTTTTATTCAGACCAAGCCTGTTCAAAATCTTGGACTTAGTGAAACATCTGTCTGGCATCCACATTATTGTTGATAAGAAGCATTTTGTTGGGAAGCAGCAACGGTTTACAAAAAAGCTATACTCTTCTTTCTTAGAATTTTCTGAAGATACTTTACATTCTTTCTTTCAAACAGGCTTCAATATGGAGACCTAGTAGAGAAGGATTATCATAGTTTAACAAAGTGAAAAACTAATTGAATCATTAACTGACCATTCAGATTCAAATGTCTTCCTCTCATTTGCACTCATGTTTATACTTCTGCTTTACTGCTACACATCTCCCTTTAGTTTGTCTTGTTTGTAAAATTCCTTAGTTTATAGCTCAGTGTTGAAGAGGTCATGTGAAAATGCATATCAAAATGCAAGTGAAAGTCAAGGTTTTCTATTTATTGGTCATAATTTTTTTTTCAGTAAGACTTTTGTTCTTAGTGATTAAAAACACACAAAAAAGTGCTGAGATTTTACAGCTCTATTAATTTATACAATTTTTTTTAATACAATTCTCAACTTCCCATGAATAATAGGCATCATTAAACAAAATGTATGATTAAACACAATATCCATAAGTATCAAACAAATTATGATTTTTATTTTGCAAATTAAAAATGTTTCCTTTCACTGCAAATTAAGTTCTTGTGTATCAGCTACCTTGGTTGTAGTGATAAATTGAAGAACAGTTTTCTACTTTTATTCCAAATAATTCATTAACAACAGTAATAAAAATAAAAGAAATTATGTATATGATAAAGGGATCTTACTGGTGGAGTTCTAACATGTTTCTGCAAAGAGCTGCCTGAGCTTAAGTGTCTGAAAACAATTTTTGTTCCAAGTGTCCATTCTCCTGCCTGAATATCCTGCTAAATCTCATACTTTAAATCTCACTGTGGTCAAGGGATATTTTAGATTTGAAAGTGAAAATAAACTGGTTCGTTAATGTGACTATGGTTGAATGAATTAGCAGACGGTCAAACTTCATGGAAACTATTAACTTCAATTTTATGAATTGTAATAACATAGTTATGAGCCATAGGATATTTACCAGCTTAGGGCTAGCAGAAAACATTAGTGTGAGGTGAATATGTGTTTGAACATACTCACAAAGGCATAAACTATGGTGAAATTCCTCTCAGAAATGCAGTGTGATTTTCTTCCAGGAGTAATCAACATTACTAGGAGAACCAAATATTGATTGCATTTTTGTATTTGTCTGTGTACAGAATGCATTTATATATATTTAAAATTTTGTTTTCATAATTGTTATTCCTATGTGAAGGCAGAAACTATAGACATAAGATCAATGCCAGAACAGCATACCTGTTCACACACAGGGATGCGTATTTTAATCCCATTGACTCATTTTTATTCTCTTTTGTAACCTTTCTGCCAGATCAAAGGCAAGCTGTAAGTATAAAGGTTAAAATGTACCATGCACTTAAACTTCACTTAGAAAAAAAACAAGCAGACAAAATTCAGGCATATTCAACTAAATTTCAGTCTTTATTTTTCTTTTTTTTGTATAGGAACAAATTTCTATAAAAATGTTCTTTAAAAAAAACCAAAACAACAACGAAGAACCCCAAGCCCCAAGAAACTGATTAGAGAGCTAAGAAGAGGGAAAAGCACAACTATGGTATGCACCTGAGGCTACTACAGCAGTCCCCTGAAAATTCACTCCCCCTCTGCCCAATCCACCAGTCTCTCTTCAACTCTCCTTGTAAACCTGCCTAAAAAGTAACCACCTTCACATAGATTACACCTCTGATTGCTTCCTGCTGCTCCCACCTACTCGTAGACTCCTCTGACAGAACTGACCACCCTCAATACTTTAGAGGTCCTCCTACTGTATTGTAATTTTGTATTACAAGCACCAATACAGAAGGAAAAGGCTTTAACTTAGCCAAAATGAAGTTTCATTAAAGTTGCAGGGCAGTTTGGTCACTCTTTCAAGTGTGATAATCTCCCTTCAATGTAAAACGGGCCAATAGTAAGGGTCACAACAAGTGCTACTCAGGCAGATGAGGAGAGCTTGGCTGAGCTGTCCCCTGCTCATACCCAGCACGGTGGGGCAGGCAGCTGTGTCATAAGTGATGTGCAGATCACAAGCTTATTGTTGACATCACGACTATGCTGGAGCAGGTATTTTTAGTCAGTAAAATCGTGAATTATTCCTGATGGGACAGCAAATAAACGGCTCCCTTGCCCCATCACTTCCTGTCTTCCTCCCTCTGAGGAATTGTACCGTCCATGTGCAAGTTGTACACACACATGTGCACACACAGTCTGTGTCTCTCTCTCACACTCCCCATGTGAACTCCAGTTTCCCCAACCACAGCTGAACTTCTTGGTCTTGGTTCAGCAGTACAGGTTGGGTCAATGTAACAGCTATGTGAAAAGCCAGTGCCAAAGCCTATTCTCTTGTAATTTGGTCCTCAGTGTAGACACTGTATCCATGGACATTTTGCCACACTGTATACATTTTCCAGCTACTCCTCATTTCTGTAGTAAGGTAATAATAGATAAAATAATGGGGATTTTTAGTGGTTAATGTATTACAGACAGGTTCAGATCTATGCAACAGAAAATTTGTATGGAAAATCTGTATCTACCCATTCCATCTATCAATCCATCCACCTCTCAATCACAAATTTCTGTTTTTAAGAAAAGATCCGGTATGATGTTTGAAATTTTTACCTACAGAGATTATTTTTTATACTTTCCATTTGATATTTTTTTAAGCCAAATTCATGATGTCTTAAATAAATCATGAAAGATAAGAAGTAAAAAGTCAGATTTTATTTCATGAGCTAATGAATATGATGTGAATGGCAGTTAATAGGTTCTTATCAACTAATTATACAGGAGTTTCAAATTTCATATAAAATTCATCAGTATCAGAAGTAGGCAGATACTCTAACATGAGAAAAATGTCCTTTTGCCAGTGAACAATTAATCCTAAAATAAAATGAAAAGTTTGTGAAGTCTGAAACAGCTTATTCATAATGCTGTTTAAAAGTTTAAAAGTCCTTGTCACTTGATAACCTACAAGGTTTAAGTTTGCTATGTGGTTTTAAAATGCAGTCTTTCTGGCATTTACATATTGTTGGTTTTTAATCCTCGTATAACACTTGGAGTGGGAAAATAAATTTTAAAGGGGAAATAATCTTCATGTTAGTTTGATACAGCAAGAAAAGTGGGTATTATGACTAGGCCAATGCAAGAAGTTACATGAAAACTGTAAGTTACCTGTCCTCTCCATGCTTCAGGGGTGTTTTCAGATCAGTATTTCATTCTGCCTGACTTGATTGCCATTCTGTGCATGAGGAAGGGTAAGGGCAGAGAATTTTGGAAGCAGACAAAAGTAACAGTCCAGTTCCTCTGAGTTTCACATATTTACAGTGTCTTCCACAATTGCAGTTAAAAACATACAGGTTTAAAGAAAATAAATGAAATAAAAGTTTCCCAGAAAATAATTTTTTTTTTCTCCAAGATGTCCTTAAGTCAAAATTCACTTTTTCACTACAGACCAGCCTGAAAGAATAAAATTTTCATAATATAAAAGGTCATCCTAACTGGCAAATTTGGTTTAACCAACATGAAAAATGTTTTTGAGTTTCTCTTTGGCTCACAGATTCATAGAATGGCTTAGATTAGAAGCTGTCTTCCAATCTAACAACCATGTTAGAGATCATCTAGCTCCAATCTCCTTGCCGTGGGCGAGGACACATTCCACTACAGCAGATTGCTCAAAGCCACATCCAGCCCAGCCTTGAATACTCACAGGGACAGGACTGCCTCAACTCCTCTGGTCAACCTGTTCCAGAGCCTCACCACCCTCACAGTAAAGAATTTCTTCCTCATACATAATCTAAACCTACTCTCTTTTGGTTTAAAGCTATTGCCTTCATCCTGTAACTAAATGCTCTTGTAAAAAGTCTCTCTCCATCTTTCTTATAGATTCTCTTCAGGTACATTGGGAGGCTGCAATTAGGTCACCCCAAAGCCTTCTCTTCTCCGGGCTGAACAATCCCAATTCTCTAGCCTTTCCTCATAGGAAAGGGAATCCCTCCCTCTAATCAACTTGGTGGCCTCCTTTTGGACTCGCTCCAACTGATCAATGTGCTTCCCATATTGGGGACCCCAGAGTTGGATGCAGCACCGCAGGTGGGGTCTCACCAAAACAGAGCAGAGGAGCAGAATCCCCTCCCTTGCCCTGCCGGCCATGCTGTTTTGGACACATTTGGCTTTCTGGGATGCAAGTGCACATGGCTGGGTCATGTCCAGCCTCTCATCCCCCAGCATCCCCAAGTCCTTCTCAACAGGGCTGCTCTCCATCGGTTCATCCCCCAGACTCTGTTGATACCACAGCTTGCCTAGGCCCAGGTGCAGCACCTTGCACTTGGTCTTGTTAAATCATATAAGATTCCCATGGACCCACTTCTTGATCTTGTCCAGATCCCTCTGGATGGCATTCTGTCCTGAAGGTGTGCCAATTGCACCACTAAGCTTGGCGCCATCTGCAAACTGACTGAGGGTGTACTCAACCCTTCGTCTACAACATTAACAAAGATAGGAAGTAACACTTGTCCAAACACAGACCCCTGAGAGACACATCTAGAGGAAAAGAAAAGAAAAAATTAATTTCATTGCATCATCTGAGTAGATATCTGTTGCATGAACTCTAAAGTCAAAGAATTTTAAATGTTTTATTTGCATACTAAATTTTCCTTTTTTCTAGAAAGTCCATGAACTTGAAAAGATGGGGAAAATTATTTTTAAAGAGATGTTTTTCAAATAAATCTTTCCTAAAATCAATTCATCCTTAGTCATATTACCACACCAGTATTGAAATGACTATCTGAATCTTTCCTACAAGCTGCTCTGAGTGGGGGAAAAAAAGTTATTTAGCTCATTCTTTTTACCATCATCTAAACCACAATAACACTTTGAATAGCATCAAACCATTCTTCCTAACTGCATACAAACAAATAACAAGGAAATTCTCTCCACCATAAAGAACTTGCAATCTCATTATAAGACGATAGACACCAGATGGATGCAACAAACAGATGGAGGAAGAATAAGGTAGCAATGAGATGATTATAATCAGCATGATAAGCAGTGATGCATACCAGCAAACCGGCTGCCTAGCTATTATCTATGTGTGTGCACACGCATGTAAAATTTACATAAGTACCATCCACGTGATATTAACTAATTCAGAACGTCTGATACTATCAGTTTATAACAACAAGAAATGCAGGCTCTGTCAGTGAGAGCTTGATGAACCTCAGATAACATTGGAAAGAATTATTATTGATGATATTAACTAACAAGAGGTTAGAGAGTACTTTCAGTCAGCAACTTGTTTGCTGAACTTTAGCAAAGTGATCATTTCAATGTTACTGGGAGTTGTAAGGTGAGGAAGGGATTTTGGTTCAGGAAGATTCATCATTCAAGGTTTTCTTTCCAAATCAAAGTAGAGAAAATGAGTACTAGAGAGAAATGCGTCTTGGATAGGAAATATGCTGCATGAGGAAGCACAGTCTGAAAGGCTTTATTGCTAAACATCTGAGAGCATTTTTCTACTGTTAGAACAGAATTTCAAGTAGAAAATTCTACTCATAATAGCAGAATTACTTTAGAAGACACTGTAAGATCCCTGGGAAGTATGTGGTTAATGTTTTATCTCAGAAAAAAGAAAAATATTAAAAATTTCTTCCAACATACTTATGACCTGAATTTAGACCAATATTTAGGTAGCAAATACTAGTGGAAAAATACGGTTGTATCTAATTCACTTTGTTGCAAAGAAAGCTGTCTAAAGGTGAAAATATAAATTTAAATGTAAATGTTCATTTAAATGTAAATATATATGAAGCAGATAATTCTGCATACTCATTTGTTTTCTGTGTGCTACACAAATAACTGTCGGGAACATTGAGCTGCAGCCACCCCTGGCCTCCTGACAGCTTTTTTATCGCAGGATGGCTGAGCTTCAAGAAATGTTATGAAAATGACAAAGTTCTGCAAACGGCAGCACATATTTTTATAATCAATTAAACAGTGAAAAAGTACATCTAAAGTGCTCTGCAGAAATTGTTTGCAAAAGATGTCCCACAGTCAAGTAAATTTCATCCTTCCCAGTGTGGCATTCAAGGAATAACTTGAAGGGTGATACTTCTACCTTTTTTAAATACCTATACAAACATGAAGAATATGAAGTAACGTGGATTTGAAACAGATCTTCAAATGATGACAGTATTGCATTTGCATTTCCAAGAGGGATTGCAATGAGTTGAAGAAAGTCTACTTTTAATTTTTCATGCAATTTTAGTTCTGACTGCTTAAACAAGTATATATTTCTCATGGGTACTTTAGGACTCTGAGTGTTAATGCTGTTAAAATTCATTCAGTTTCTGAAATTAATTCCGGGTTTTTATTTCAAAAAAATTATATGAGGAAATGGATTTCTAATCCTTTGCAAACACATTAAAAGAAAACTTTTCAAATAGATTGCTATTAATATTCTTTTATTAATAAAATTTATTGCTGAAAATATTGTACTTTTTCCTAAGATACTTTATTAAAAAAAAAAATCCTTTTTTTCCCACAGTCTTTTTCATTTTAGATGTAGATTTAGGTATATCTGTGGTCTTAATAGTCATAACTACAAAGAAATTATTACTTTCAAACAAAGGGACTCTTTAAAGATATGTTACTTTATATTAAAATCTTCACGGATTAACATGAGGACATGTGAACACCTACTAAGAGCATGTATGTATTAAGAAATTTTTCTTTTAAAATAAAGGGTATATAGTAGCTTTTTTTAACGCATGCATTTGACAGTGACCCAGTCATTCTGCCGCTGTTATTTGATTTCACTGAATTAAATAGATAATTTGCTTACCCTAGTAGCCAATAATCTGAAGGAGGGCAAGCTGGAAATTGCAAAAGGTAGCCCAGATCTACCTTAATGCTTTGAATGGTTCTTTGCCTATGACAGAACTGTATCCACTGGAGTCTTTGAAAATGTCCATAGAACTTCTATGGACAGGTGGGTTAATTAAGCAGTTTCTTTAGTGAAGATTTCAATGTCTTGTCTGATACATTTGCAAGATTATTATGTTAAATGGCTTCAGATCCAGATGTTAGTCATAATTCAAGTAATGTTAAAAGATCATTAAAAAATATTAAAAGTTAAGATGTTAAAATGAAAATTTTGTAATGTTCATGCAATTTCACTAAAAATAAAATTGCCTTATTTCTCTGATTGTTTCCAGAGTAATGGGTTATATTAGAAAACAGAAACTTGACTTTTATTTGAAAAATTAAAAAACTTCTACTACTTCTTTACTTTTAAATTTTGCTTTCTTTCCATATTTGTGTCCTTCATAATGGTAGATATTATTATGAAAATGTCTCTTCTGCCCTAAACTCAGAGAGTAAACTCAGAACTAATAAAATATTTTTTAAAAAAAAGAGAAATAGGAAAGGAAGAACTATAAACAGGAAAAGAAAGTAGATAAATGAACAACAGTAAGGATAAAAAAATACACTGGAAAGACAGGGACAGAAATATTCCTGAATATTTGATTCTGTAGAAATCTTTTATAGCAGACTATTGTTATTTGCACCTTTTTAATTCCACCTGCTGCTAGGATTTGAATAGCATTGCTGAAACAGATGATTGCCTTCTCTATGAAGGGGATACAATGCCGTAAGCATTCCATCACTGACAGATTATGTCAAAGGAGGAAGAGTATTTCTAGTTGAAACAACACACCTTTCTACTCTTCAGGGCTGTTGTAGGATGTTGTGGGTTTTTCACCCTTCTCTGCCTATTTAGTTCATGCCACCAGGTGAAATAAACCCCAAGTAGTTCCAGTAAAGGGAACTGAAGTGGAAAGGAACAGTGTCTTTGTTCACAATGTCACTGGCTTATCTTTATGGAGAAAGATCTCAAGTTCATTTCTTTGGGACTCTGCTGAGAGATAGAGCAGAATCATCAGCGGCCTTTAGGATATACACATAATTTCTGAAGTTATTCACTTATAAATCCTCCATAGCTTTGCCTATCAGATATTTCTTATGCTAAATTTCATAAATTAATAAAAATATTTCATTTATTCATAAAAGGTTGATATCAGTGGCAATTAATTCAAACTTTATTTTCAAATCTCTTGTAGAATTTTCATCTTTTGTGTATCTGAAAAAAAATTAGAAGAACATGAGAAAATTGTCAAGATTTTCTCACATTTCTCTTTTACATTTTTGAACTTATTTTACAAATTACTGACCTTTTTGAAATTCACCAGCTTTAACCAGTACAAACTAACTCAATTTGAAATATTTTGTAGCTTGCTGTTTCACTGTCTACCTTGCTTATATGTCATGTCTCTGACTGATATAAATCTGATAAAACCAGATCATCTAAAGTGTCTATTAATTACCATGGCTACCATACTGCAAAGATGAAAAAGTACCAAATGAAAGGGAGCAATTGCAGATATTCACACATCAATGAAAAATGTCTTTCAATATTCAGCCAGGGCTACAGGGATTTGGTTTCCAAAGATAGAACTAAAACTGCTGTAAAATATTAGTCTAATGTTTAACATTTGTTTTAGTGCAATCAGCCACATCTACTGTAGAGTTAGGACCCTAAAAGAGTAAACCATTTAATGGACACCTAGAATGGAATTGAGAATCCCAGTTTTGAGTCCTGTTTATTCAACTATGTTTTCTCCTTCTGTTTTTGTATTGTTCCTAATGGCATACTCACAGTCTATGCTATTCCATGGTGACTTTCCTTTCTATTTTTTTAAATTTGAGAGGATTTTGCCTATTCTAGAATATTTTGAAATATGAATCCAATTTGCCTATGAGCAAGTAGCAACATGAGTTTTCTTTTGTTATTGTCTGTCAACAGTAAACATATGACTACAATAAAAATGGAAGAACAGTTACACAAACAGCAAAATATAACCCATCTGTTGTCAAGTCTGAATACTGACAGTGTAAAAGTGCTTGGACATATAACAGTTAAAAGCCTCAAATTATAAGCACTGAGTTAGGGTTTCAAGCTGCCTGTATGTTGTAGGATTGTTGCTGGGTACCTAAGAGTGAAATATGCAGCTGATAATACATTAAGCAGAGAAATGACCAGGTGAGACAAAAAAGTCATGTCTATAATTCTGTCTTTTCTGGACCCTTCTGTGTCTGAAGCCTTCATTAAGATACCCATGGGAAACTGAAAATCCTTGTGAAAATGCAGATCTCTTCTCAACTCAGACATTTAAATCATGCCCCTGAGCAGAATTGGCCAAAACGTATTTCTTACGGAAAAACAGTATGAGAAAAGAAGGGAGTGGCTGACTGACAGCTATATATTTGCCTGATAGGTAAATATAGAGAAAACTCTTGGGCAAAGCAGGGAGTTGCAATAGTCCATGCTGCTAGACCTAAGGATGTGAAACCAGCTGCAGAGGGACAATTTAGCATATGCTACCTAGTTTGCCATACCTGCACACTGCCAAATAAAACTCTCTATTCGAGGAAGGAAAGGTTACTGGAGAGAGCAGGGAGGACGAAACTCTACATCCCATAATCAAGACTTTTACAATAGAGACGGGAAAATTCTCAGATTTGCCAGAAATATTCCATCACCAATGAAGCCTGAGCTGAAGAAGCCATGTCTTATCTGAGCATGCGCTGTGCTGCAGGTATGGCAAGGCAAAGGCACTAAGGGGCCTGTCCCTTCCCAGCCTGTCTCAAGGGCTGTCCCACCCTGCTCATGACCCAGGACCCTACTTCAGCCAGGCTGGACTGTCAGCCCCTGGTCCTGATATACTGCAGCAGGGCCAGTCTCCAGATCCCTAAAGCCCTTCCCTGCCAAGCCATAGGCCCTGCTGAGCCGGTCCCATCTTCAGTTCCTCAGCCCAGGCCATTCTCTGCCCACCCTGACCCCAGGCAGATGCCTGGTGACCGTGGCTGTGGCTGCTCTGGTTTCATCAGCTTCCTTGCTCCTGGCTGGAGTGGTGGGGCAGGTCCTGGTTGGTGTCCCCCGGGGACCCCCCAGGCTCTGTGAGCCCTGATGGGGAGCACATCTGGACTGCTTTATACTTTAAGTGAAACAGCGGTCAAACACAAGCTGGGCTTGGAATGTCTATAAATTTGGATATTGGTAACTCTTTTTGATGTCATTTTTCCACTGTTTTGAGAGTGAAAATTGAGAATTTGTAACCCCAGGTGCCAAGGAAGGAACTGAGTTATTCCTGCATCCCAGAGAATCATGTCAGCTGCTAGGCAGGTACACAGAATTCCCACACTGACCTAGGGCTTCCTCCTCTGGACTTATCCTTTTGGTGAATTTGACCATGGCTGCTGCATTTTGTATTGCTGGAGTGTGTTAGTCCTGCTAGCCCAGAGCCTGTGCTGGGCACAAGGCTGAAGAACCTGTAGATCTTAGGCTGTTTAAGCAGCTGGTAAACATCTAGGTACTCACATCAGATAAGAGGCAAATGCTTCAGGGTTTGATTTGTAGCAGAATCTTAAGTGCCTGAGCAATTTGTGGGGCAAAAATACATTCCCTGAACAGGATAAGTGTTGGTTTTACAGACTTAGAGACCTAAATCTTGTTTTGGATCTTGCTGTCCATTCATACCTTTAAAACATTAAACGGTCTGTATCCAGGATAGCTATTCTTCAAGAGAAACATCACTCCTGACAACTGTAATCCTCATGTCCTGACAAAAATCTCCAAAGAGAAAACTCCCCTCTCCTAAAGAGACATGACTTTAAAAAAGTTGGCCATGTTAATTACTGTAATTATTCTTCAGAAAGAGTTTACTAGAACAACTTCCCATGGGAAAGAAAAGCCCCTTCTTCAATCTTCTCTGTCTTAACATAAATAAGCAGAGTGATAATATACTTACTAAACAGGAAGTGTATTCCTACATAGTTTCAGTTTTGAGATGCAAATGGTGAAACAGAGTTAATTTCTAACGTTGCTGTTAGAGAGGTTTCTCAGATTTTGAACTGTCTGCTTAGCTGCCTGGGTAGGTTGCAACTGTAATGATTTGTCTGCACTGAGCAGTGATCTGAATCAAGCGTATCTGGCAAATCTATTGGTACATAGCCAACTACAAGGATGTATAAGAATAACTCTCTGGATGGGTCTGGCAGATTGGTGGAGTTAGGATCATGGAGGATACTGGGTAACCTTTCAGAAAGTTAATTGTTTCAGCAGCTATTGAATCCTGAGGACACTTTTGGAAAATTTGTAGGTCCTAGATCAATTCAGTTTTCAATAAGAGGACAGAACTTAGTCCAATCCATGTGGTAGTCAAAGAGAAGACTGTCAAAGCTATGTGTAAGGCATGGAAACACAGAGAATGGAGTACAGGAATGAAATAAATCTCTACAGGATTTGTTTCTTGGAGTAAGATCCAAACTGTTATACAAAATGAAACTTCAAGACTTTTAGTACTTTTTCATTGCTGTTATTGGTGACAGGATAAGGACTGGAAGGAGAAGAGGAATCAGTAAAGGAAAACACTGCTAGCTGAAATACCTGATTTAAAGATACGAAGACATATCTCTATAAGAATTCTCTTTCATGTACACTCCATGTAGTTTATATTTTTGCTAAAGAAGAAAGATTTTCTTCAAGTAATCTTTCCCTAGTCATAACCATGCCTTCTTTTTCACCCTTTTAGAGAGAATATCAGCAAAAGAAAAGTTTTTTTCTGAAGCTCCTAACATTTTCTTTATTCTTACTAAAACAAATAAGAAAAAAACAAAACCAAATAACCCCAACCACAAACCAAAAAAGCCATTAGAAGCTGAAATTCTTAAACAATACAGAAGGATTTTGTTATAGTAATAACCTTGTGTAAATGCAGACTTGTGTGCAAGAAAGCCCATTTAGAGGCTGAGTGCTTAGAAGATTTGTGATCAGCTCCATTTACCCTTGAAGGATAGATGACTCTCCACAGAATACATTGACCCCTTCCAGGCTCCGGAAGCTCATTCAGTGGTCTCATATCTGTTTGGAAGTTCCTTGCCACCAATATAGCTTAGGGGCTGAGGGGGAAAAGGCAAAGCATCTTTTTCTAAGCCTTCGATGCTCTTAGACTTACCACAATTATTTTCCTATTTAGTTTGTTCAGTTGTTGGATAGCTCAGTATGTAAAGCCAAGGATTAAAAAGCAAGAAAGAAAATAAGAGGTGGTCTGAGATAGGCTGAGCTGTAATCTAAACAAGGAGAGAGTGACTGTGCATTATCTTCATGTGAATGGAGATTCCTGGGATAATGCTTTTGGCTCTTAACTGCAAGAAAAAGACTTTACCAATAGCCACCTATTGTCCTGCTTTTTTCAAGACTGAAATAAGAGAAGACAGGCTTTTCAGGTCCAGTCTGTGAGGATGGCAGGGTGGAATGCAGTTGGATTCCAGCTGAGTGTTTGATGTCTTCATTTTTGAGGCCTCTTCTGAAAAAGAGCTGGCAGGAAAGTGTGGCCTTACATAGAAAAAGGGCAAGTCCTGGAGCAAGCCACTACCCTAGTAATGAGTAGACATCCAATTCTATTATAATAATGTTCTTTCATTGCCACAGTGGAGCTAATAGAGTTGTGGTGACTTCACACCTGCTGCAGCCTGGAAAAAAGAAAGTCACCATGAAATCTTCCAGAAGTCTACTGCTGTCTACAGGCAAGAGTGCAAGTGACAGATAAAGTGTCTGACAATGACATATTGCTTTAGGACTGCCATAAAATTATTAGAATGCTGTAGTATAATCTCCAAATTCCCTGCCTCTGAATAATATGAAAAAAGGCAAATAATTGGTACATACAATTAAATGTTACCGTTTGTTTTCCTGAATATCTGTGGAAGCACTAGTATTCCATCTGAGAAGTGTGAGATTTAAGCTCCTCAAGACAATGCATGCATATTCAATTCAGTACCACTTTTATTAGTTAGAAAAGAGCTATTACCATCTTACAGTTTACATTCACTTTCAAATGACAATTTGTTTTAAAAAATGTCAAGATCAATGGAAACGTTTCCAATGGCACAGGACTGTGTTATTGCTTTTCTCCAGATTCCACTGATAAACACAAGCTTGGTTTTCTTAAACAGCAAGATGCCATTTTTTTGACAGATACAATATGTAGTTATGTCACAGTATTATGATAAACCTTATAGGGAAGACACAGCAGGGTCAGAGAGTTTCTGCATTCCCAGCACAGTTTCCATGAAAGGAATGTTTACATGACCTACAACGAAAGGTTTAAATATATGCAGCAGTTTTGCTGTTAACTCCCTGAACTCGCTTGCTGAACAGCCTGTGACCAGAAAAATTCTACTGGACTTGTTACAGTCTTAGTGTTAACATTTTCCTGTCTTGTCAGCTGTTTTGGATATCTGTTGTGCTCTATAAAATGACTGCACAAGGGTGGTTGGGAGGTTTTGTTTGGTCTGTTTGATGGCCTGAGGAACGTAAATATTAGTCTGTCCGTTTGTTTATATTGGTTGAGGGTAGATGAGAGAAGAGAAGGAAATCTTGGATATCAAGCCAATGAAAATGAGTAAGATTCTTGCTTGACAAGTGCTGTGTTTGCTGTATTTGCTTTTTGTGACTCATTTTCAAAGCTGCAACATATATGTAGAGAAAGCACAGGTTTTATATGACCTAATGTTTTGTTAACACGATTTTACAGGACTGATTCAGAACTCATTGTATTCATATAGGGTTTTCATAATCTTTGTTAATATATTTGGCTGAGATGGGATTTGCTTTATGCACCTGACACGTTCTATACACTGGAGAAATTAAACTGTCTAAAATGCCTCGAATACTTTCAGAGCACTTTATGTTATTCTCAACAAGGCTTAATTAGAGCAAGAAGGTAGAGCAGATAGGGTGCTAACCAGTGACTGGTTGAAATTCATACACAGAACAAAGGCCAGACCCAGTTCTGTTTGTTCCTTGTGCTGCAAAATCTTATTTTCCCCTCAGTTGTTCTGAGAATATTCTATCATAGTTTATATCCACAACATTTAAAGCAATTTTACAGGGGTGTGGTTCTAGACTAGAAAGGTATGGAGATTCATGGAGAAAAGAAGTTATTTCTCAAGTCCCAGTGGTAGACCAAAAAGAATAATTCAAGACTAGGTCTGAAGTGTTAGCCACAGTAAGTCCATATTCACTTATAGTTTAAAACTGGTTAAAGCATTAGAAGCCCCATCAACATAAAGAGGAGTGTGGGCTTCAAAACCGCCCATGAATCATGACTGTAAGTTCACATTAGCTTCTTTAATGCCATGGTTAAACTGTTAGAGATGCCTGCCCTACCCTGTTTAAAGTTAACTTGATTATGTTTATAACATAATACCCTTGCTTTTTGTGACTGACATTCCAATTACTATCCACAAAAGAATGCTGCTTCCTTAGGAAACCTAATTAGTTTGCAAGTTTTGAAGGACTTTCTGAACAAAACTCAAAACTCTGGGGAACTGTTCATCACAGCCCTAATTTTGTGTCGTTGAAAACTTTCAAAGTTCTTTAAAAGAAAGACTGATTAAGATTGCAAATAACTTACAGTTCATACTGGAAGATTAAAACATTATGGCTTTGATTTATTAGAAGTTACTCAGTTGAAGCATTTGACCTTGCTTAGAGGCTTTTTTTCTCTTTTTTTAGACTTATTGGCCTGCAGTTAAGTTCAAGCATGCTTCTTGCCTTTACAAAGAATGATATGACTGGGGTTGTATTCATAATGTGATGTCTAGTGTCTTAGATGTGTTAAAGAAGGGTTACCTTTTCAAAATATTTAGTTTTCAAATATGAAGTAAATTCTTCCGATTTATTTTTCCTTTGCATGAGCATATGTGACACCTATCTCAGATAAGACAGGCTACATGTATTTCTCCCCTTTTTGCAATGACTGTAATTGAAATGTCTTCAGTAGTTGCAAAGAAACTTCAACTCAGCTAAACAAACAAACAGTGTTGATCTTTCTCTCCAAACATAAATTTAACTAGCATTGTATCTTTAGTTATTGGGAACTCTCTCTTTAGAATTATTACTTCTTTCCTTTAGTATTATTACTTTTCAGGTCTTCAAAAACTTAAAGAAAAATGTTCTATTACTCACTTTTTTAAGCTTTCTGCAATAAATCAACCATATGTGAAGACTGAAAAATTAAACAAGCATTTGTCCATCTGAATGCAAATTCTTAATGAATATCAATGTACACCTTCTTCCCCACAGTAAAAATTCTAAGGTAGCAACTCAGTCAAGCTGAGATACTGACAAGATGAGCTGAAAGCTCAGGAGTCAGATATGAGGGAAAGGAGGCAAAGGATAAGTCTTAGCCTTAACCGTCCTGCATTAATTTGCTTAGCAACAGTGGGGAGGGACTGGGTATGCTTCATGACAAAAATGTCGGAGATCGTCAAAGGAATGCTGCCAAGGAGCATTCCTATGGACAGAACAGCACAACAGCAGTGACACCGAGACAACTGCCTGGCCAGTTGCTAAAGGTGAACAGAAAGCACAGTGGGAAAATGAACATTTTTGACATTCACTTTTGAGACAAAAGCATAAATGGTACTCTTGCCCTGCAATATTTCCTACCATACGCCTATCTCAGACCTGCCAAATTACCTGGATTCACCCTGTGCTCACTTAGATTTGCTCATTTAGATCTCTGGTGCTCCAGGGACTGTTAATCCTGGAAACTCACAGGGAATCTCAGATTTTGATCTCTCCACCCTGTCAGCATGTCCCACAGATGGATATGACAGCTGTTTGCATCTGACAGATTAAATCTGGTAAGTGAACTTGCTGTGTGTGCACTCAGCCAGTCCTTGAACCAGAACCCTGGGGGTATTTAGAAAGCAGGTTTACCAAGTGAGTCAAAAGGGAGCCTGCCACTAATAGCTGTGCTAAGCTTCTCTCAGTTTGAAGTCAGTTATTTTCAAGTCTTACAACAGTTCTTTAGCAGGGGAGATTTTTTTCCTGCAATGAAACAAGAAACAGAGCTGATGTTAATACAAAGAGAGATGCTATACTTTGCCACACTGAAATGATGTGTCTGGTTTATTGCAGCAGGCTCATGGTGGTGAATTATGTCATTAGTGCATCACCATAGACTTGTAACAGGACTTGAGAGGGAGAGAAGAGATTGAAGAGTTGCTTTTTTCCTTCTATTTAATTAAACAGACTCAATCCTTACAGAATTTTAAAATATGGCAAAAAGCTTCTGTCTTTGTCACCTGATAAAATCTCGTCGAGGCTGGTTGAAGCCCAAACTCTTGGTTACAGAGGTGTATTTACGTACCTTAATAGTAGAAATACTGGGGTTTAATAATTTTTAAATTAGATCCTAATGTTAATTTCCTGAAATTGTCCCTTCAGGCAGGTTTCAGCATCTCTGTCAAAGCTTCAAAGGAAAATGTTTCCTATGACTCAGGAATAAATGTCAATATTTTGATCTAAGACGCTCAGTTATGAAATTTGTTGGGTTATCCAGCCTATTCTCACATTTTACATGCACTGAAAATCATCTAAAATATGATTGTGTTCCTTAAATTATTCCAAGAAAAATATATACTCAATTCCAGTCAAAGCCCAGTTTCCTTTTTTTTTAATCTTTGTGCTCACCTCTCTGACTAGGAAGCTACATTTTTGAGAAAAGTAGGGAACTTAACCAAAATGATTTCCCTCTGTTTGTTCTCCTGGCAGCTAAAGCAAACTCAAGGCAGGCATATCTGAACCAGGCAGCTGTGGCGGCTGTGGAGTTATGAGCCTGCCTCTCTTTAGAGGACTTGCTCTGCCTCACAAAATCTGCAGGAACTAAATCATGCTTCTAAACAGATTTCTGGCAAATAATAAGGTGGACTTTTGTGACTTTTTGAGATTATCTACTTATTCACTTAGGAAAATTTCTTAGAGGTTTGAGTTTTGTGCTTTATAATGTCAAAACACTAAACTGGTGAATGGACTAATATTTTTTCGATGATTTTTTTACTGATGTAAACAAAAAAATAAATAGAAAATGCAGTTCCCTAAGGGTCAATACCCAAATACAACTTTGGTAAGGCTGATATTAGAAAACTGTGTGAGGTTTCAGTATTCACAACCTTGAAAGGAGGTTAAGAGTTGGAGATGAGGTATCTAAATCCATAGAAATTATTTGCAGGCTAGAAAAAATATCTTACAGTGAGAGATGTAACGGTTTTAATGTGTTGACTTTTTTTTTTTTTTTTAATGGCTTTTAAACTTACTGTTGCTATCATAGATTGAAGATAAAGGGTACTGAGGATTTTAAAATCTATTACAGAAAGCCATAACAAGATTTATGGCTGCAAGAAGAAGCCAGATTTCAGATTAGCAATAGAGCACATTTTTAAAACAAGTGGCCCTGATTAATGAATGGAACAGCCCAGAAAAGAAATGAATTCTCTGTCTCTCAACATCTTCAAATCAAGACAAGATGCTTTTCTGAAAGCTCTGCTTTTCCTAAATGCAAGGCCAGTTTTAGTCAACGACTGTTGGCTTCAGTACTTGGTGAAATTTTATGTCCTATAAATGAGTAAGGCTAGATAATCCAGCATTCCCTCTGGCTTAGTTTTTATTAACCTCTTATTCACTTATATATGTGTTCAAGAAAAAGAAAATCAAAAAGATCGAGATTTACATACAGAAATCATTCAATTTTTTCTTTTATTGAGAGTATCATATTGAACTAGATGAACATATTTTTCTTGGGTCTTTTTGAAAATATGTATGTGCACTTTATTTCAATAGATATAATAGAATAAAACTGAGTTTTGGTTCCCTCAAGCCAAAACCAAAATCAGAAAATCCTGCAACTCTTTGCTGACACATAGTGTCTTTTATCTGAAATTTATGGACAATTATTGTCTGTAACAATAAAGGCAAAAAAATACAAGCAAGGTGGCGGGGGGGGGGGGGGTTTTGTATTTTGTGAAA
>VZTH01002639.1:406734-420004 GCA_013397815.1 Aleadryas rufinucha
GCTGCTCGGGTGTCTAATCCCTGCACCTGGGATTTTTTCTTTTGAACTTTTTCTTTCCATTTTCTTTTGGGATTCCTGGAAAACTCCTGTGATCCAAATAAAACAACTTGCTTCACCTCACAGGAGTAGGAATTGTCTTTTCTTATGACAATTACCATTCTCACCTCTTTCATTAAATGTGCAGCTAATTAGAGAAATATGCAATTAATGAATGCATCAGTTACAAAGTATTTATTTATTTTTTATTTTTGCCGTTGTCAAATACAAAATTTTGAAAAGAGAGTCCTGAAAGTGATTCAAAAGGAAAAGTATTTCTCTTGTGTGATGAAATTTTAAGCTTAAAAAAATGTCCTTTATCATGCAGGTTGACACTCAGACTGCCTAATTCTTTCTAACCTGATACTCACATAGAATTTAAATCTTTTATGTCTCAGACTGATCCTTTTCACCTGAGATGGTGGCATGAAAATCTGGACACCTTTGGTTTGGAAGATAAAGTTTGTAATATGCTTAAATCTAAGCTCTAACATATGTTTGAAAGTAGCACCTGGTTCCCACCTAAACCATTTTATGATTCACAGATGGGCCGGGAAGCAACAACTCATTTGGAATTCCCAATATGTAAAATATGATCTTAGCAAGATGATACACTCAGGCAGTCTAGAATTTTAATTAAAATCTACAGCCAGATGAAGAATCTTACTGCAGTTAATTCTGATAATTCAAATTTTTACATGGAGGGATATGGATGCAGATACTAGAGCTTCAGCACTGAGGGGTGTCAGAGCTATGCATCTTGCAACAAGGAGGGGAATTTAAGCACCAAATAACAAGTTACACAGGATTAGATTGGGCTCCTCTGGGTTGAGTTGGTGACTCAGAGAGCAAGAAAGAGTGTGGCTGAAGTCTCTCTAAACCTTAAGGCATTTTCTCCAGGTTAGGGACACCTGGACTTCAATCCGTTTCTAAAGAACATTTATTTAATTTAAAGAATGAGCCATAATGCAAAAAAAATAATGATTCCTTAAATAGATGTTAAATTTTAGATCTTTACTTTCCATCCTTATCCCATTGAGGTGGTCACTTGAATGCTTTCACAGTCATGTCCAGATTTATACCTTGGCTATAGTGCAGATAAAATTATTGTAAAAGGGTTTCTCCTTGGTTTTCTCCTCATGTGGCTGGGTTTTAAAAGGAAATGACAGCTGCTTCTGCACTCTCTGTAGTGCTGGTTGCCTAATATAGCTGTACAGTGGACTAAATTGGAGTAAAAATTGCTTTCTAGATTTTGATTGGGAGATGTAAAACTTTTCTGGCACATAAAAATAGATCCTATACTGGGAATGCAGAGGCACCTGAGGAATGTTAATTTCAAGTGCTAACAAGGCTATATGCTTTGGCACTCTGACAATCAGGTATCAATTGAATGTGTATTTTCAGGATCATAAATCTGAACCTAGATACACCATTCCCACTTTATAATCCTTTGTATGTCTTACCTTGTGAAAATGTTGCCCACAGCTGTAAGGAAAAAATGTGGATCTTTCTATGACATTTATATAACTGTATTATTAGGAATGTTGATCAAAGTGATTTTTTAATTTGTATTTTAAACTCTTTATTAATTAAAGACATTTACCTTTTTATTTCAAGTCACATAATTTTTTCATCCTAGATAAGTAGCATACTGTCTTACACATTTATTTACAAAAAGATATCACTGACCATCTCTGGTTTTGTTATTGAACATTATTATCTAGTCAAATCTGCAAATAGTTGAATTACTTCAAACAAATAGTCCAATTTTGAGTTTAATATACTACTGTGAAAATGTCTGATGAAAAGCATTTTGCTTTCTGAAAGAAAAATGCATAATCCCAAATCTTCAGTCACTGAAAAATACTATAATTCCATTTAATGCACTTAGTTTGAAAGCTGAAAAAATGAAAGAGATTCCTTTTGACACATTCTATTCTAAGTTAAAAGACTTATTCCAATTTAGAAAGCATGAGCATTCCTTCAGAAGGAAATGAAGAGTTCAGAGAAAAAGCCCAACATATGCTATGCACCATTGTCTTAATACCATCAAAATAACACCAGAAGCCACTAGAGGATTCTCTGCTGAGCTGCAGAGGCTTGTTCGCCAATCACTAGACATTCAAATGGAAGTAAGAAATCCCCTGTAAGACCAGCTAAAAGGGCTGTGAATTAGTCCTCCTTTCATCTGACAGACTTGGCCATAGAATGCAGAAATTGATCTGAGAAATAACAAAAAGCTGCACCCTAACTTTGAAAGTTATGTATATACATACATATTATGTGTGTATGTATATGTGTATAGTGTATATAGTTATATATATGGAGCTTGGGTCAGGTACCATACTGAGCTGCCTCTCTGCCTGCCTCACTTTAGCTGCTGAGCTAGAATAGATGTTGGTGAACTACAATAGTGCTACAGGCTCACTTAAAGATCTTGTTTGTGCAAATACAGAGAGAAAAGGATTTATCAAACATATGATCTGAAAGCACACTGGTATTCTCAGTGCAGACAAAACTTGGTCTCTGCTGCCGACCAAGTGAGAAGATTTGAAGCCAATATTTCAAGCAAATCAGTCAGCAGACAGTGCCTCCTTCATCAGCCCACACACCATCACTCTACCCTTGGCTTTGTTTACTAGAGGCTGGGGGTTAGGGAAACTGGAGATGTACAGCTTCTGCTTTCCAGCCTGGAAGCAGTCAAATGTGGGTAAGTCTGTGGGGAAAAGTGCTATGGTTTCTTATTTCACTGCAAGACATGGTACAGCTATGCACTTTAGATGATAAGTGTGTGACACACATTTGTAAGGATGCCTTCACAACTCATTTGGCAAGTTAAAAGCTGCTTGATGCCTGTATATGGAATACCCTTTGTTCATTATTTGTGCCATTGGCCTTAATCCAGTTCCCTGCTGCTAACCTTCTTTTCCCTTCCTGACTGTTGGACAGATATTTTCAGATAATGTCCTCTGATAACATAACCCGCTCTTGCAGTTCATGGTAAAGGCTGAGCTTATGAATCCCTGGCTATACAAGCAGTAAAAACTGTGATAAGGGCAGAGAGTGGATACAGAACATGGAAATATTTACATTTGCAATGCTCCCTGATTATATTTGTGTTATGAAATTGCTTTTTAGACGTTTTTTTCCCCCAATAATTCTCTGGTGAACTTATAATGGAATCAAATTCTTAAGTCCCTTCGGACTTGCAAATATTTGCCAGCTGTGAGTTTTTTAATGAAATTTAACCAGTCTAAAAGTCTATGTTATTTGTCGGCATTTTTTTCCCCACAATCACATTTTTATAGGAGTTAAGACTTAAGAGCAGTGATAGAGAAAGCTTTTATTTTTTATGAGAAGGGGAAGAAATGAATAAATTGAATGAATTAGCTTCGCAAACAGATCTCTGATTACAGTTGTTGCTCTGGGACTATCACTAGTGTTAAGACCAATAAACAATTTGCTAATACTAAGCCAAGTTCTAACTCTCCAGCTGCTAATTTTAGGTAGAAAAATTGCTTTCATTCTTAGTATGCTTTTCTTTCACTTATGTGTTTTTCATATCCTTTGCTGAATGAAAAGGTAAAATTGTGTTCCATTTAAGTCTAAATAGGTAAATTTACTGTATTTTTTCATGCTTCGCTAAGTATTTAGTGCCTAATTTTCACCTTGTCTTTTTTTCATATTTGAATAAGAGAAGAAGCGAGAAAAAATCCAATATTAAGACTTGAGTTCTCTTATGTGATCCTAAAGGAAAATGTCTTATTTAGATCTCTCTTTTTTTTTTTTACCATGTGTCCATCTGCTTTTTGACTGGAGCTTGATTTTTTTTTTTTTAATATATTTTCAGTTAGTTGGATTTGTACTATGGGGAAAAAGGCTAAAAGGAACATATTAACAACAGTCTTCCAATTTTGCTTCTTCAATTTTTCAATGCCTCTCATGAAATGTAAGATATTTTTCAACATGATGAGCTTCCCACTAACATAGAAACAAGTTTATAAAAATTATCTTTCACCTTTAAAAAATAGGAATAAGTTTATAAAACATAAGCATAAAAAAAATCAATTACTTGCAGTAACTAGAAGGGGCTGTTTCTATTTAGAATATGAAATACTCATGTACCAAGGTTGTAGATTTTTAATTTTATCTCCAAATGGGTGTCAGGAAGATTGGTTGGATAATAGTTGGAAAGCTCAATGCAGCTGTAAGTTATCTAATTATTCCTAGTCATATAGATGAATTACTGGTTTTAAAAAAGTGCAAAAGATTTATTAATGAGACAGCTATCTATTCTAGCAGAAAGACTGGAAGGCAGACCTAGAGATTAATGATTTTCTGACATATTTTATATGGACTGGGAAGAACAACATACCTCTAAAAGGAAATGCGTAACCAGAGAAGGCATTGTGGTGGAAGAAGAAAAAAAACCACAGAGCTGTTCCTCATTGCATTGTTTCCCCCAGCCTGCACTGCTGCTCCTGTTTGTGGGAACATCACTGTGCATGGTGACAGCTGCAAAAATGGAAAATGTAACAAGAGTCCAGGATACTTTCCTGAAGACAAGCATCCAGAACCATTAGACAATCCATATTTCTGCTTCTACCTGGGTTTCATTCATTGCTGCAGGAATGCACATCTTCCATAGATCCTCTTTTAGATCTGTCAGCTCATGTAAATATCTCAGTTTTTAGAGAGTATCAGTGTACTATGTGTCTAATGCATTTTCATGTGCCGGCAATTGTGACATAAGACCTATGGATTATCATCTGCCTGGATGGATACTAGGTATTCCAGTGCTCCTAAAGTGCCTCTGGACACTTGTGTTTAAACAATACCTGGAAATTTAGTGTAAATTTAGCAGAACCATTCATCTCCACCTAGTGTACTGACAAGATGTCCATTGAGTGTCCTACTAGCGATAGAGAGACCTTAAGATAGGCACCCAGATCTTGGTGCCTTGATCTCAAACTGAATCCCACCCAAGGAGGTTTTTTCTTGACTAAATGGTGGCACTGCTTACCCAGCACACAATACTCACACAGGTACAGATTGTTTGTCTCATCCTCATTGCTGAATCGTGATGAAAGAAAAGGGGTTATTAATAGAGCTCCCCTATGCAGCTTTCCCTGCTGTCTGCTGGCAGAGCTGTCCTGCGCAGCATTTTCTGTTTAGCTGACCACCTAAGGTTTCTGTGCAGTCTCCAAATTTGCTGGGTAATAGAGTTCTTGGCTGCCCTGGGTGAATCTTTTCTTGGTTGAACACCAGGACATGCATGAAGTCAAAGGATCTCACGATGGGTTCCTGGGCACCAGCCATGCTAGCTTAATGGCTCAACGTACGGTTATTATTGTTTTTTAATACCGTGTGAAAAATTATCAGCTGTGGCAACCTTTAGTAAGAGTCAAATTGCTCTCAAAAATACTGTTCCTATTCTAATAGTATTCTTACAAGTATTAAAAGTATTTCCAGGAATTCCATTTTCTTCCTGTTGTTTACTGTTATTTCATGATCTCTTCTGAGCTTTACTTTGTCCATTGGGGCTGCTTTCAACATTTATGCTTATTTATTATTTAACATTTATTATGCTTACATTTATGCTTCCACTATTCAGATAATATTTTATAGAAGTCTGTCTTCTAATTATTCTCAAGACATGCTGGAGCATGATGGCAATCTTTGGCTAATTCTAAAACTATATATCTAAAACTACTTGGGAGAATGCAGCTGACAGAATGTTAAAGTCCTGTATTATTCACTCATGTCATACATTACAAGGGACTTTGCTGGCCATCCTCAATGTAAAAATAAAATGTAATGTGGACATAGAAATTTGGAAGAAAAGGAACTACATAAAAACAAAATTAGGCTAGAGTGGATGTAAAGTGTGAGAAGGGAGAGTCTGGAGGTTTGAAAAAAGTTGAATAGTTAGGAATATATTTTCACATACCTTAGAACAAATAAAATTCATTCTGAGGTGCCCATGCTCCTACTCCAGTATATAAAGTCTCTAAAAAAAAAAAAGTGCCACAAAAGACACCATCTAAAAAACATTTAAACATTTTAAAATATAATCTTAAGTATCCTACTTTTCTTTGCACAGATATAAAGTCTTCTTATATTTTTTGCTGCATATCTGTAAATAAGAAGGAAAAAGTCTCCTTTATTTTTGAAAATAGATCATAAGAAATCATATTTTGTGTTCAGAGGCAGAAGACATACAAGTGAGGAAGATGAATCTACCAGAAACAGAAATACAACTAAAGAATTATGTGTAAAGGAAGAAATTTAGAAATGTTTGGAAAGTGAAAGAACAGAGGAATTTTTTTTTCTTCTCTATTGCTAAGTAAAAAAAACCCCAAAACACCTCTAATTAACTGGAAGAGGGACATAGCATCTAACAGTCAAAACACCCTAAATTGTAAACCTGCATCTGAAAATAACTTTGCTGTAGCAGTGAGCAATTCACTTTGCCACTCTGAGTTTTCCCATATGTATTTTGGAGAAAAGCATTTATTCACCTCATAAGAGTTGTGTAAGGAAAATTAGTAAATGTATGTGTGTAGTTGCTTTTGAATAATATTTTGATTTTAAAACAGGATTTGTTAATTTTGTTTTATGTATTTTGAAGGCTTTTACTGCCATTGATGTAAACATGGTTGTGGTGTCAGACATTCTGATCCAAAACCCTCCCACAGGAACTTTTAAATGAGATTTAAATTAACCAAAGGGGATCAGGATTGTCCTCTGAATGTAATAATCTCCGCCTTGTAGAATTATGTAAAAGTAATTAAAAAGCTGAATAAAAGGATCCCACATCATGTTTCCCAGTTCATTCTTGCATATAACATTTCATGCAAATCAGATTATGTTGTTTAACTTAAAAATTACTGGGCCAGATTCTCAGCTGAAATGAAATCAATGGAGTGGAGCTGATTTACACAAGCTGTGGGTCTGATCCATGATATTTATTTAACTTATTCAGATGTTAAAAAAAAAATACCCAGAACAACAAAAACCATAAAGAAAGCTTCCTTTCTATTTATTTTTTTCTTTTTCCCCTGTAAGATATAGTTGATATAGGGTAAGATACAGTTGTGGTTCATGGAAAGCAACACGAAACTGATGAGATCCATGCAAGATTACAAAAGAATGGAGTCTGAATTTAGGCATGACTGTGAGAGAAGAATGTGCCTCCCACCACAACCATGGGAGGCAATATGTAGTTCACAGACTCAATTCCTTCTCTGTTTCTTTTTACATCCAAGGAGTTAATACTTATTACTGGTGAGGCTCAACGCTACATACCTGCACTCCCACTGTGAGTTGGCTCAGTCATTTTGGCTAGGGAAAAGGAGAAGTGAATCACTGCTGTGATTGTCCTTCCATTCCACATAAAGCAACCTGGCCCCACACAAGACCTATCAGGTTCAGCAGGAAAAGAGCAGTAGAGATAGCAATGGAATCTATATGCTTTGGAGGTGCAGCAGCAGCAAATGAATAAGACATAGTAATGTGCTCAACTTCACCATGCTCTCATCATATATCACTAATTGAGACCCAGGCCCAGAAATGGTATATAAAAATCAGCTGGAAAAAAGAAAACTTGATCCTGACTTTTCTTCAGCTTCTCTGGGTTTTCTTGTTTTCAGATTCTACTGAAATTGAAGGATCATTTTCATAGACATTTTGGAGGTTAAGTTCCCTTCATGTTTCTAGAATTTTGATTCTATTTCCAATTTTGCTTTCATAGTTACTGTGACTTTAATTATCATAATTTAATGGCAAAATCAGGGAGATCCATATTAGGTAGGTTTCAGAGATAAAGGAAAATCACAATGTTTTCTGGAAAATGAATACATTAATCCTTGGATATATGTATTTTTACCTCATTTAACTAACCCATCTCCAGTGGGATATCTTAAATATCAAAAAACACTTTTAATAAAATGTTTGTCATCCAATCATCCATTACTTTTTCTTTTTTTTTTCCCCTGTAATGAAAAGCGATATCTTTTTGTACATTAGTCTCTGTTATGGTAGCTAATACTTGACACAAGTTCAACAGTTGGTGTGAGCAAATTTTATGATGTGAAACATCATGTAAGTATTGGTTTTGTTTTGCTTCTGCATAAAGGTTACATGATAATAACATCTTTTTTAAATTGCAGTGAGAAGTGTGTGCATTTGTTCATCAAATGGCAGTGAAATGCAGGGGTGGCTTCAAATTCATTAACTGAAAAACTGAATGTATAAAATTTATTCAGAAACTACTCACTGTTTTTGGATCCATTTAAAAGGAACACTTAACAGAAGCAGATCCTTCTCGCTCTGGAGCAGTGAAGCCTAATGAAATATATATAAGATGCAGAGATAGGAATTCATAAATTCTAATCCATGTTTTCTTGAGACAAACTGAAGAAGATTAAATAGGTATCTGTCCAGACCTCATTTGAAAAATATATCTTTGAATATTCTGGGGCTTCTTGTGTGTTCCACTTACTCTGTCATAGTCAAATCAAGACAAATAGAAAATCTGTTGTTCCAAATTAATCAACATATCCACACGATTGATCTGCAAAATCTTAATATTTCTTCACTTAACTATAGCAGTAAAAATTTGCTGGAAAGGGGACTTCACTAGAAAAGGAAATCAATACATATGGGTATGAATCTTCACATAAATCTGTTGGAAGAGAGAACAATTTGCATGTAGAGAGCACACTGAGTACCATGGAGTTTACAGAGCTAAATGAAATGTCTCTGTAATGTATTTGTAAAAAAACCCCTATTTTTTATGACATGTGTGTCAAGTAGTAGCTTTAATGTAATTACACTGATTGCAACCTTGTTTCCCTCAAACATAATTTTTATTGCGCTAGAGCATGAACAGGGCAGATGCAGAACATTTCTGGACTGTGACTGGAGTGGGAGATCCACGAGTTAATCTGAGCTCATGGTGCAGGTTCTGGCCTTGTCCACACCCACTTTCTGTATCCTGGCTGTTGCAAGACATAAATCTGGATATACGAGGCCTTGGTATGGTCTAAGAAGGTCCTCATAGAGATGCACAGTCTGATCCATCAGGAAAGTTTTCATGATTGTTCCTTTAATGTGGAGATCAATAAAAATCTCAAATCCACCAGACGGGTACAGAATTGTTAGTTGTAATTGTTCAGATTTGCTGTGGAACATCACTTAAGTAACAGTAACATCTTCATGTCTCCAAGTTCAATTCAGAAATAGAGATAACAGTAATAGCGTTCTCTCAGTTTCATGTTTTCTCTGTATTTAACCTGTTACCATAAGGTCTTTGTATCCACAGGAGTGTGTATGTGTTTGTGGGTGTACATGTGCATGCATAGGAATAGAAAAAAAAATGCTGCAGTACACATTTTTAGAAACAGAAATAGGGAGAAATATTTACTAGTAAAAGAAAAATATTTTTTATCCAGTTGTAAAAAGTTCTTATATACAGGCTGTTGCTACTCTGGCTACATTAGCTAGATCCATGTTAACAAGCTGAACAGGGCAGAGACTAGTGCAGTGGTGCTCAATCATGCATATAGATTTCTAAAAGGCCTTGTAAAGATTCATCTTTACATGTTTGTGGAACCATATATTCTTCTACTGGTGCTCATCTTTGCTTTAGACAAAAATGGTAGAAAAAATACATCTTTTGAGGATTCTTTATTGTTTTGTTTTCTAAAGCATTTTTCCATACAGCCATCACATTTAAAAATAGTAAATTAATGTATTCATACCACCTTCTAGAGATGTCAGATATAAACATTACAGATACTTTTGCACCCCAGGTCAAATTGAGAATGAGAATTTTGGATCATCTTGGCTAATATTTGCATACCTGGCCAGCTCTACTGTCAGTGAAAAGAAAAACACTCAAAACCTAAATTTCACAAATAGCAAACAGCTTATTTTGGGACTCTAACTTAAATACCACTCTTGTTCTTTCCATTAACTCCAAAGCAAGCAGATAATCCAACCTGAAAGATTTTTTTTCCTGGAAATCTGTCATCATGATGCTTAACTGGAGTACCTCTGGAAGACTAAATACCACCTTTGACACTTTTTCTTCCTGCATAAAACCTTTCTGAGTTTTGTTTGAACTTATCCTCATAGACAAAGCACCAAAATGCACAAGAAATAACAGTACATTTATTTATTTTTAGTAAAAGAAAATTTGTATTCAATACAGAATAATTTGCATTTAACTAGACATGTTTAAAAATATGTAAATGCCACCAACATCTCTTTTCTTATTTTTGATGTAAAATTTAATTTTTAGGAGAATCATATAGCTCTTATGCCCCTAATTTTGTAGAGTACACAATACTATTTGCTACTAAAAAATAAGAGGTTGAATCGTTGATCCAGCTGTTAAATCATGTCTACAGTGTACATTAAACAGCCAAAAGATATAAAGCAAGAATTTAATTGACCAATACTTGGGTAGCGTGTGACATTATGTAGCTGTTTTAGCTGGCTTTGTAACATCACACAAATCTATAACTTCATACTTCATGAGTCAGAATCAATAAACCTGCCATTACAGACTCCAAAATCAATCTTGCCTTACATGCTTCCCCACCTTTACTTCTTCCTATTTTCCTTCTACTTCCCAGCAAAACAAAACAATCTGCTTTGAGAATTTATAGTCTTTTGAGCTAAGTAAAACAGATGAATTAGGAACATGGATTCTATACGAAAAATCACTTACCATACTCTTCAGGGCTGAGTCCACCCAAGCTGATACTACAATGCAACCATAGTCCCTCATTCCTCTCCCAATATTTTAGATTATTGTGATTTAACACAATCAGCCTTAGGCAAATTAAGATTTTCAGTTAAATTGAGAAACCAAGTCCTAATTTATCTTTCAATGAGTGCAATTCCTCTGTTCTTCTTTCTGAGAACTCGTTTTACAATCTTGATCTCCAATATTGTGATTACAACTTTTCCACCCTACTGTACTTCTTACCTCCCCAGCTGAGGATTCCAACACTGTAGGTGCTAAACTTCATCTACTTATGTACTTAACCACACATCCAGATATCTTAAAGCCTGTACCACACAAATATCATGGATGTCCCAGAAATTTCATAAGCTTAGCCACTGAAAAAGCAACTTAGGACACTGCTGTTATTTTACTACAGCAGTTGTGTCACAAGAATAATTCATGTAATGACTCTTTGACCTTTTAGTACATGCTGGATGATTTGAAATCCTTATCCTGTCAAGAAGGAGGAGCAAGATCCTTCAGATATACTACAGAGAAAGAGGACATTTATGGAAGGAGTATCCCTGGTTTTTGAAAGTCCAAGAAATCACGTACCTTCATTTTAAGGTTAGTATTAGTTATTACAGGAAAAGGGAAAGAAAATAAATGTGAATATTGTAAAGATTTGAATTATTAAAATGATGGCAAAAGCTGCCCCTATGTTCCTTCTCTAGGGAATTTTGTCATTTATTTGGCAAAAATATATTTATTTTTATGATAAAGCCTTGTCTTGCTATTTAAATGTTTGGAGGAGTCATCTCCAAAGAAGCGTATGAATCATACATGAAAATATTTCAACATGCTTAAGTATGGTAAAAAAAAAAATAACCTGCTTGAATAGGCTATCCAGAATCTCAAAAGCAGACAAGAAGTTATATGATCTTTGATTGGTTCATTATTGTTCACCAAGGCAAGTCTGCTAACAGATCTAAGATTTTATCTTGCAAAATGAATATACAAATACTATTTTTTGTACATCATATACTCCTGGCAGCAATTGAACTCCAACGATCTGAATACTAATCTCTTCTGAGCACAGATTTCCTGTATTTTCCTCATTATTTATTTATATTTCCAAATAGCCCAGACACTGCTCAGGATGTGGTTTAATAAGCCTGGCTCATACTATTGAGCTATTAGTGCTCTTGTAGAGAGCAGCTTTTGGCATGAATTTTGCTGTGTCAACCCACTGGAGCACTTAACAAAGGTTGGTAAATGAGAAGTTTGAGAAGGGAAGAACAGTTAGCAGGTGTCATGCATTTGCTCACAGAGCTGCACTTGTTACACTGAACATATAATCTGGCAAAGAAATTGGCTTGAAATGGCAGAGAAGAATGAAAAAGAAAAAGAAAAAGAAAGATGTATAGTACAACTAATTTTCCTGGTATTTATTTCATTGGTTCTGGCATTCTGGCATAATTTTTGCCCATTTATAGGAAGGGCAGTGCAGTTCCTCCACACAAGATGCTGTGTCATCCTTAATTAGCTTCTCTGATCTTTCTGAAAAGGGGATGTGGATTCTTTCCAAGATTAATAACTATGCATCTGTTAGAGTAACAGTGAGGCAGATTTGTGATCAATAGACCTACACATGTATCTGAAGAGATCAGTGGCTCTGAATGAAACTAATCATGTAATTACAAAAATTAGGCCATTCTAGAAGTCATCTGTGTCTCTTTATTTTGATGCTATTTGATTCGGCTATGATATTTTAAACGATCAAAGATTCACCCTTCCCTTCCCTTCCCTTCCCTTCCCTTCCCTTCNCCCAGACACTGCTCAGGATGTGGTTTAATAAGCCTGGCTCATACTATTGAGCTATTAGTGCTCTTGTAGAGAGCAGCTTTTGGCATGAATTTTGCTGTGTCAACCCACTGGAGCACTTAACAAAGGTTGGTAAATGAGAAGTTTGAGAAGGGAAGAACAGTTAGCAGGTGTCATGCATTTGCTCACAGAGCTGCACTTGTTACACTGAACATATAATCTGGCAAAGAAATTGGCTTGAAATGGCAGAGAAGAATGAAAAAGAAAAAGAAAAAGAAAGATGTATAGTACAACTAATTTTCCTGGTATTTATTTCATTGGTTCTGGCATTCTGGCATAATTTTTGCCCATTTATAGGAAGGGCAGTGCAGTTCCTCCACACAAGATGCTGTGTCATCCTTAATTAGCTTCTCTGATCTTTCTGAAAAGGGGATGTGGATTCTTTCCAAGATTAATAACTATGCATCTGTTAGAGTAACAGTGAGGCAGATTTGTGATCAATAGACCTACACATGTATCTGAAGAGATCAGTGGCTCTGAATGAAACTAATCATGTAATTACAAAAATTAGGCCATTCTAGAAGTCATCTGTGTCTCTTTATTTTGATGCTATTTGATTCGGCTATGATATTTTAAACGATCAAAGATTCACCCTTCCCTTCCCTTCCCTTC
>VZTH01002641.1:0-96395 GCA_013397815.1 Aleadryas rufinucha
TATTATTATTATTTTTATTTTTAATACCCCTGACCCGAGCACGGTGGCGGCAGCGGCGCCGGGGCAGGGAGGCTGTCCCGGTTATTTATTCTCTCCCCGCAGAGCTGTCCCTCCGGCTCACCATGATGTTCCGAGACCAGGTTGGCGTGTTGGCCGGGTGGTTCAAGGGCTGGAACGAGTGCGAGCAGACTGTTGCGCTGCTCTCCCTGCTCAAACGCGTCAGCCGGACCCAGGCTCGCTTCCTCCAGCTCTGCCTCGAGCATTCCCTGGCAGACTGCACCGAGCTCCACATCCTCGAAGGGGAGGCCAACAACCCCGGTGAGTGGTGGCGTTTGCTGCGACCCTTCTCGGGCGATGCTCTTAATGCCGTCGGAATTTTAAAAAATACACCCAAGAAACGGGTGCGGTTTGGGAGCCGGGGGCTCCCCCAGCTCGATTGCGGGAACGGCTTCTCTGCTCACGTTTTATTTTCCAAACGGGGTTTGGCTTATTTCAGTTTGCTTTTTCACAGCAAACTACTCCGCTCCATGGCGTGGTGTAACTACGGTAGCATGAATGATTGGTGGTTTTTTTTTTTTTTCCTCTCCCCCCCGTGCCCCCCCTTCCTCCTTCCATGCAGTTTCCTGTGAAATAAGTAAGTCAGGTCACGTAGAGTCTGGATTTTCTAGGCTTCTTTTGGGCAACGTGGCTTGCTTTGCTCTCTGCAACATGCAGAAGCAGCCCATAGCTACCTCAGACGAACTGTTATTGTATAAAGGTCTGGGCAACTGGGTTATCCTATTTTTTTTTTTTCCTGTTAAATGTGGCAATTCCTATTTCATCATTCAGATCCTGTTTGGACGCATTTTTTTCCTGCGGCTCTGAATACCCCCTTGTGTTTCAGCAGAGCTCTAAGAAAATATGAGTGGACTGTTTCATGTTACTGAACGTGCAGGGTGCAGGACAGAAAATGTGCGTGGCTACCAAAAGTGCATTTTTCTTTTATTTTTTCGCCATTACGAGTTGCTCAACTCCTCCAAAGTAAATGGGAGTTGGAGCAGGATGGGAATGGCACAAGCGCCGTGCGAATTGCACCGTGTGTTCCCGTATTTATTTATGGGGGGGTGTGTGTTACAGATGTGTGTGTTTCTAAGTGTGGATGTACACAGGGATGCAAGTTGCTTAAAGTAGAGTTTTTGTAATACAGAGGATCAGTAGGGAAGGCAAAATGTCATTTAATTGCGTAGTTCTGTTTCTCCGACACCTCCCAAAAATAAAAAATCCCAAACTAAAAAAAATCCTGCAACCCATAAAAAGCAAAGCAACCCCCCCATTCCTAAGCACCCCTTTGATTTAAAATCCCAGGGGGCTGGAAGCTCTTGGGTTTCGGGCTGTGCACGGCAGAGCAGTGCCGGGGAGCGGCCGGCTGTGGTCCGTGATGGGTGGAAATCTTGCGGCCGGATCCCGAACAGAGCCCCCGGTGTGGACGGGGCGGGAGGAATGCAGGGTCCTTCTCCAGCTGTTCCCTATTAGAGCACCGAGCCGGCAGGATTTGGCAGCTGCCTGTGCTGCCATTTGATGACAAGGTCCAGCGCAGCGCCGTGCTCCACCGAGGACGGATTTAAGTCCTTCTGCAGGAAACCGAGCCTGGAGCTGCTCCGGCGCAAAGGGATCGGGGCTTGGCTACAGGGGAGCGAGGCTGGAATTGGCCGTTCCCTTATATAGCTCGCAGGAATGAGAGGGAGGAATGCTGCCGAGTGCGTCTGGGCGCAATACTGCTGCTTTTATAAACAGCTGAAGGGATGAACCTCATCCATCCCTTTGGGTGGGGAGGCCCCGGGGGGGGCGCCGGGAGGGAACACATTCTCCAAACTCGGCTGCTCCAGGATAAATCTGCAGCTTCCCGTGCCAGCCTCAGCACAGGTTTGCTGCGATTCCCTCTGCGAGTTGCTGTGAGCAATATATTTTTAATTTTATTTTTTTATTGGCACCGCAGCTTTTCATTCCAGCTGTGGGCTTGGCGGTAGCCGTGTCCCCTCAGTTGGGCAGGGAATTGGAGGGGGGTGATTGGTCTCCTGCCATCGGGAAAGGCGAATTGGGAAGGAAAACAGGGCTCTGAAGTGGTCCTGGACACAGAGTCACGTAGGGCCGCCTGTGTGGTGGCGTTTGCTCGGTGTAAGCCAGGGTGCAGACCAGGGCTTGGGCCCTTCCCATCTCCGCTCGTGCGAGCAATCCCTGCTTGCCCATGTAATCCCACTGACCTTGCTTGGCGTGAGGATTTTTCCTGCATGTGGAGCTTGGCATCCAGCCTCCTGCCTGGCCCTTGCTGCGTTGGTGGAGCTGCCTGAGCTCTCCCTGGCTTGCCTTCCAAAAATGATCTCTTCCTCCAGGGCATTTGTAACTGATGCCAAAACCTGGATCCGTTGAGTTCCCCTTTCTCACCAAACACCCCTCTGTATGGCTTTCCCGTGGGATGGACATATCCATGCATCCTGCACAGCAGGACACACACTTTGCCAGGCAATCCTGTTGCAGTGGAGGGAAGGTTAGCTGAGATTTGTAACCAGGCTCAGTTAGGAAATAGCTTTTAGTCTCCTGTGTTAGTGCTACCTTCCTAAAACCACCTGTATTCCTTAAATCCCTCCTGTTCCATGCCTGTGTGGCAGTGTGGCACTTGTCACTTGCCTGGCAATGGAATCACACCAAGTCCTGAACAGCAGCATCGGCATCAAACCTCGCGTTACTCGTTACTCTTCGAATCCTGGTGTTTGCATAACTAATTTGGGCTCCATTCCCTCCTGGGCTGGGGCCTGAGGTGGCTCCTGATACATTTTCCAGGTGTTTGCTGACTTGGAAATGCTGAGTTCCTGCTTGTAGGTGCCCCACTGGTATCCCTGGTGGGGGCTGGCTGTAAGGCAGGGGATGTTCCCTTTCTGTGAAATCCAGTGTTTGGGAATGGGTGTCACCAGCTGAAAGTAATGTGCTGGGCTAAGGCACTGGATCAGGTGTAGGGATTACACTGGGTCCTCATGAGATTTGAGTTATTTCATATGTGCAGGACCTGTTGCATATCCCAGCCTTAGGGGGAGGTGGGAAAACTGGAATGTTAACCGTAGGTGATGGTCCTTAGGGAGAAGTGGCAGCCCTGCTGTGGTCTGTGGTGGATGAGCACCATCCTTGGAAATATCACCAACAACAGGCATCAGGAGGGGTCCCAAAGGGAGACCAGAGCTTTGAGATCCTCTCTGACTGGTGGTGCTGGGCTCAGAGCCTTCAGGTGTGTGGACATGGCATGGAGGAAAACCCATTTCACTAAAGGTGTCCAGGTTGTTTCTTACCTGGTAGACTCCAGATGAGAGGTCTGATGAATGACAGATGTGGTGGGCAAACTCAAGGAAGAAAAATAACTCTTTTTAACGAGTTAATTGCCACAGAGAAGCAAGTATATTTCGTTTGAAGGAGTTCTGTCTTGGTTTTTTTCTCCAAGTGTGAGGGTATTTTCATAATGACAGCCAAGCCCTCCTCGTTAGTCCTGCAAACCTGACATGATTCTGCTGTGTACAGCTGTGTATGATCCCCAGAAAGCCCTGGGGAGCCTCCTGATTCCATGGTTCTCTGGATCCCTGCCTAAGGCTGGAGGGATGGATGTAACCTTGTTGCCAGCCTCAGATCAGGGATGTCTTGAAGGAAGCTGTGCTGGTGTCTGGGAGCACATGGAGGTGTGAGGGCTGCAATCCATTGCTTGGTTATAAAGGGAAAACAGGAGTGGGAAGCAAACATGGAAGGACATCTATACATTCTTCATTAGGTGAAGTGTACAGCTTGGGGTTGTCCTGCACAGTGGCTTCAGTGAGCTTTGATGGTTCAAACTGGTGAGGAGTGTAGGTTGTTGTTAATTCACTTTGAGTGTGAATGGCTTGGTCTGCTGAGAAGGAGGAGAATATGGAAACCATATTATCTGTGCACAGAAATAGAAGTTTCAGGTATTGCATAGCGCTATTTAAAAGCCTGCTATAACTTCCTTCCTTCCTTCCAGCCTGGCCTTGCTGGGCAGCTTCAGTCCCAGCTGCTCGGAGCCGTCAGGACGCAGTGACCTCCTCTAAGCTACCAGTAAAGGTCAGGCAGGAGTGGGGTGTGCCTTGTGGTGGGAATGGCACCTGTGCTCCTCCTGAGGCACCCAGGGGTGCTGGGTATGGCTGCTCTGTGGGCTACAGACCCATCGAGGAGATGTGGGGGCTGTGAGGAGATGTGGGGGCTGTATCCATGAAATGTGGCCCGTGGGCTTTGGGCATTGAGTGCAGAGTGTGCTTCTGCTTTCAGTCTCCTTGAGTATCCCTCTGGGCTTTTTTTCCACAGCAGTCAGTCTCACATCCCACCCCACCAGCTGTGGCTTCCTCACTCCTTTAAGGTTGACAGAAGTGCCCAAAGACTCCTGTAGGTCCTCCAGGTGTCCAAACAGCCACGTTCACTGATGGAAGCAGTGACAGCTTTAAGCTCTTGGCCTTAGAGGACAACAAGCTTTCTCTGGCCTGTGCACAGGACATTGACTGCTCCACATGTTGGGGCCAAAATCTTTATTTCATTTCAGCAGGCTGTCAGGTATCACAAGGGGAGCATCAGGATGATGACCTAGATTCCTCATCCTGGGAAGGACTGGCCAAAGGAAGAGACAGGGGTTGCAGGGAGCCGTAATGTCTTTTAATAGACCAAGTGATGCAGCTGGAAAAAATGGCCAGGCACGAAGGTGCACCAGCTCAAAGGAGGGCTTGTGTGGTTGTGGGGGGGTTTTTTCCCAACTGTACCAGCTGGTCTATTAAAAGGTATTACATATTCCTACAGACCTTGCTGCTTATACCCTTAGCTCCCTGTGGCTCCAGCCCTGCATCTATTGCTGCCACCCCAGCCACAGACAGTCTCCCAGCCCGTCAGGAAGCTGCTACCCCTGCACTGTGCAAATTTTGTAGTTCATCCCCAGTGACCCCCACTGATGGAAAATCATCCCAGTGCCCAGTTTCAAGGTGTTTCCCATTTTTAAAAAATTTTTTCTTGGCTTACAGTTGCATTGCAATGCTGAGCTCTGGTTTAAATGTCCTTGGGCTGTGTGAGGGCATCGCTGGGCTGTCACACAGTGGGACTGGAGGAGCCCAGGAGGAGGATGGGGTGAGGAGCTTAGCCTGTGCTTAGTGGAGGTGATAGGGAATTCTAAGTGCAGGGCTGGACACTGGCATTGTATGGTCATTGCACACACTTCTCTCTGCCTGGGGAGGGGTGTGAGCAGCCCTGCCAGCTCTGCTCGTTACAAATTAGGAGCTGGGACTCCTAAATGGAGAGATCATAGAATCACAGAAGGGTTGGAAGGGACCTTAAAGATCATCTTGTTCAATCTCCTCAGACAGGGGGACTTCCACCAGACCAGGCTGCTCAGAGTTCCATCCAACCTGGCCTTGAACACTTCCAGGGATGGGACAGCCCCAGCTTCTCTGGGTGACCTGGGCAAACCTCAGATCTGCTGAGCTGTTGGACACTTGCTTTTAACCTGCCTGCTGGTGCTTGACCTGCTGCCACACACCTTTCCCAGGTTTTGTTTTCAATCTTGAGGGTTAAAAGCTGTCAGTGCTGGGATTTTTGGAAAATACCAAGGGGAGGGGTACAGCAGTACAGAGTGGTGTTAGCCAGGGGCTTTAAGCCAGGCTACACACCCAGTGTTCTCTTGTGATTCAAAGCTATTTTTATGTTCAGGGATGCTTTCCAGAGTGGCTGTGGGAAGCACTGCAGCCTGGAGGAAGGTCTGTGGTGTGGCATTACAAAGGTTCCTCTTTGCTGTCCCACTCACCCCAATGCTGGGACCTAGAGGAGACTCTTCTGAGCTTGCTCTTCTTTGCCCTTCTATATTTTATCCTGTTTGCTTAAAAATTTCTTCCTGTGTCCTTCCTGGCATGTGTCTATTACAGTTAGAGGAGTAGGGGGATACTCCTTGTGCTTGCTCCCAAAATTTTGGCAGCATGAATGACAAAGTCTCCTCCATGGGCAGAGCTAATGAGGGCCAGGCCATTTGGATGGGGGGTGGCAGTGCTTGCTGGGGTAGCAATTTTTAGGTAGTAACGCTTAAAATGGGGAGGAAAAAGTTATCTAATGGTAACAGCATGGTTTGCCTGGAACATGGTGTGGTGTAAGAGGGTTGCCCATGGGTGGGCTCCTTTCTGCCAGAGACCTTTCCATACTTTACAGTGTTCTTTTAACCATTTTCTCAGGTAGTTCATGGCTCAGTGGGGGGCCTGATGCCAGGGTTAATTTCCCCACTGACTTCATCTGGGGAAAAATCCCACTGTTAAAGTGCATGTGAAAGATGCAGAGAAGCATTTCATGTATCACCACAGACCTGAGCTGGAATTCTGTGCCTGGACCAGCTTGTTCCTTGATTCCTTCTGTGTAAATATCTCACATTTGTGCTTGGAAAAGCAGCAGAGCTGAAGTTCTGTCCCTCCAGAGTGGGTGCAGGGAGGATGTTGGTACAGGAGAGGAAGCACACACAGCATCACTGTCAAGATATGGATTGATGGGAGAGGTCGAGGACAGCTTTAGATCGAGAGCTGAATAGGAACCAGCTGTAGAGCCATCAATTAAAATAATCTAGTTTGTGAATACACTTATCTGCAAACGAGATTAAATGGATGAGTGGGGAAAGCGCTCTGTTGTAGCTTGGGCTGTGGCCTGTGGATGATCCTCTGCACAGTTGCATCCTTTGGCGTGTTAGACCTCAAAAGCTGAGCAAAGCTGCATGGCCATTTCGCCATTTATATTTTATATTTGCAATTGGACCAGTTGCTTTTAAAGTAGCTGATGTTCTGGTCAGCCAAATTTTCCTGCAGAGTTTCCCTGAAGCAGTTGATGAAAGTGGATCACGGTGCAAATTCCCATCTCCCTACAATTTCTCAAGCTTAGCCCTTTCTTTTTCTCATGTTCCATCAAAAAAAACCCCACCTTTATTTCATTTGTGGCCCGTGAAAGCCACTTTTTACCAAGCTGGGAGTTCTGTTTGCAATCAGCGTAACTGAAACAGTAATTAGTGTGAACGCCGGCTTTATTTTAGGATGCACCCGTCAGTGCTTTAGCACTCCAGCGTCGAGCTCGTGTCTCGTGTTACCACAGATAACTGCTGGGAGAAAGGGCACCCCTTGCACTGCCACTGCACCCCAACCCCAGGTTGGATTCATCAGAGAGGGGAGAAGCTGCTGTACTGCAGTGCTGTGTTTTGGGGGTCCCACCTGATGGCCCCAGTCTCCTCCCCTCTTCTTGCACGGTGCCAGCTGAGTGCAGGAGCCCACACAAAGCACAGGTCGTTGTGTTTGAAGCCCTTTTTGTCTGCAGAAACGCCCCAAGGGTGGTGGGATGAGCCCTCACATGAATTGTGTGTTTGTGCAAATCTACCTCTGAGTGTGCATGTGCCCTTTGTATTTTCTATTTCCACTGGATAAACAAGACCATTACTATTTTACTAACTCTTGGTTACGAAAGAGCTGCTGAGGGATCTAAAAGAGGCTGCAGGTCTGATGCAAGGGATCCCCAGGCTTGCATGTTCATCCCTTTTCCCTTAAAAAATGGTGTGTTTATCTTTGCAGTGCTCTGGTCCTAAGAAGAGACACAGAGATTTGCAGAGGTCATTGCTGAGAGCGAGCTTGGCAATGGCAAACAGCCAAGCCAGTGGCTTTCCATCCTGGCCCAGTAATTACAAATAAAGTTGAGGTTGGAGTGAGCAGATCCGTTCCCAACTTCCTCTTCTGCAGCAGATGCTTTAAGTGGAAGGGCAAGATTTCATCAAAACAAGGTTTGGGATTCTCTGTTGGAGAAGGTGTTGCTGGCTGTTCTCTGGAAGGGGTTTTGTGTGCAGGGGGAGTTGTGTTTCTGACACAGGGGGATTGCAAGATGGATTTCTCTCTCATGGAGCAGAACATGGGATGGTCTCATCTATAGTGTGACAGTTCTGCAACTTGGATTGCTCTGGTTCAGGGTACTGAGCAGAAAATGAGCCTGGTCAGGGTGAGTGGGCCAGCTCCAGAGGCAGAAACTCAGTTTGTTTTGTACCTGGCAGGAGCTGGCTGTGTGAGGCAGGTGCTTGGGCTTCTCCTGGCCTCTCCATGCAGGAGACAAACACATCTGGCTAAAAAAGAGGAGCTGTAAGTGAGGGATTTACCAGCACAGGATCACCTGTGGGATGCCCCGTTCACAGCGTGGGGTTTTATTTACTGATGTATTTACGTGCAGTGACTCCATGGCATGGCTGTATCAAGGGTTTTGGTAAAGGTGTCGGAATTTTAGCCTGGTTTCTCTGCTGGACTCTGTGCAGGTGGGTGGTGCAGCACCTCAGCTGAGGCTTCCTGGGCTCAGCGCTCCTGTCTGGAGCTTGCTGATGATGCCTGTAGATTTCTGCCCTCTGAGCTGAACCCTGGGTGTTCAACCAGGCATTTCTCTACCCTTAATCCTGCCTGCTGCCCTTGGCAGACTTCTCAGGGCATTTTCAGTGCTTGAGCTGCAGTGCAAAAACTTTCTTGTATTCTGTCAGAATAATCCACGGGGCAGAGAAAGGAGCTACCACAAACTCAGGGTCATTTTGTGTTGTGGACAAGGGACTGTCCGTGATGGAAAAGGTGGATGGATGATGCTGACGGCTCTGTTGCACCAAGGGCTGAGCCAGCTCCTGCCACAACCCCTGCAAGCCTTCCCTGTTACTTGCAGGAGCTGGACATGGCCCAGCTCGTTGAGCTATCGTGCCTGGAGATGTTATTTTACTTAAAATAATGTTAATATTGTGACTGTCGTCTGCAGGATTCAGCCAGCTCTGCTCCACTCTTTGCTCTCAAGCAAGGCTGCTCTGCTTTAGCAGCACAGGGTGCTTCAGAAAGCTTCTCTTCTGTTACTGATCCTCACAAATAATTAATTCCAGATTGTCCTTTTTTTTTTTTTTTTAATAAAACTTGTTTCAAACAAGCCACAAACCTGCCTTTTTCTAAACCAGTTAGTTCTGATCCTTGGCTGTGCTTTTGCCTGGTGGGGAATGGGCATGTGTTGTGTTTGGAGTATTAATTGTTGTTATAAGAAGAAATTGAGTGGGTGGATAAAAAAGGGTTTAACCAGGTTTAGCTGGAAGCATCTTAAAACCCACTTTCCATTCTGCTGCATTTTTTTTCTTTTTTTCTGTGTTTTTAACCCTGAACATCACACATCAGTTCTTCTTGTCATTGGGTTTTTCCTGTTGTCCCCTTTTCTCTGCGCTCCATCAGTAATGGGAATTGAAGAAGGAAGAAACTGGGGAGAGAAGTGCAGAGGGAAAACCCCACAACTTTTGTTGTGGAGAAACTTGGCTGATCTGACATTTAGAAGCAGAACACGGTGTTCCTGCAGCAGCTGCAGTCTGTGTCCATGCATTTTCCTGCTTTTCAGTTTTCCTGTTGGGATATTCCTCTTGTTTCTCATGCAGCTAACACCAGTGTGATGTTTTTGCCTTTTTTCTGTCTGTTCCCCAGTGTGCTCACATTGCCACGGGGTCAGCTTGGTTCTGGGTAGGTTTTTTCTTAAACTTACAGTTCCAAAGAAGTGGATTATTAAAAAAAAAATACAAAGTCCCCAGGCTGTTTCCCTCCAGATAATGCAAACATAGATGAAATGTTGAGTTATAACTACCTGAGTGACCTTTTAAGATAAGAATTGTTATTGACTGGTGGTATTATGTTAAACTGATAAGAATTCTTTTTAGAAGAGGAGGAAAAAAAGCCCAACAGACCCTTCAGTAACCATAACAACTTACTCTGCAGCACAGGGACAGCACACAGCTCCTTCCTGACACTGCTGCTGGGGGTTCAAGGGTGGCACTGTGGGGATCCCATCCAGCAGCACCTTGGGGGGACCTGAGAAACTTCCCCAGAGCTCCACGTTGTGCTGTGAGGGATGCCCGAGGTCACTTGGCTCTCCTGCTGCTGTCAGCCCTCTAATTTTCATCATCTGAAGGGGATTTTAGCTGGAGAGTTGTGCTGAGGTTCAGGCTGGTGCTGGGGTTTGGCTGCAGTGGGAGGGAGGGAGGGATGCCAGGCTGCTGGGAGCAGGAAGGATCACAGACTTCCAGAATGATTTGGGCTGGAAGGGCCCTTAAAGCTCACCTTGTTCCAACCCCCTGCCATGGGCAGGGACACCTTCCACTAGCCCAGGGTGCTCCAAGGCCCATCCAGCCTGGCCTTGGACACTTCCAGGGATCCAGGGGCAGCCACAGCTTCTCTGGGCACCCTGTGCCAGGGCTTCACCACCCTCACAGGAAAGAATTCCTTCCCAATATCCTGTCTACTCCTTCCCTCTGGTAGTGGAAAGCCATTCCTCCTTGTCCTGTCATTCCATCCCTTGTCCCCAGTCCCTCTCCAGCTATTCTGGAGCCCCTTTAGGCCCTGGAAGGGGCTCTAAGATCTCCCTGGAGCCTTCTCCAGGCTCAACAGGGATGCTTTTGGAGGTCGAAGGAGGATGCTTTCCATGGTCCTTGCTTAAGAAATAAGGAACGAGGCAAGGAAATCCCTTCTTTACAGTGACTGTGCTGGCAGGCTCAGGGCAGCCCTTGGAGCCCTGTGGGGAGCTGGATCCGATCTCTGTGTCCTGGCAGAGGTGCCAGCTCCTGTTTCAGGTTATTGCAGTAGATCAGGAGTGTGATGGGAGCATTTGGGTGCTTAGAGCCTTGCTTGGCCCAGCCGAGCCCCGTGAGCTGTGCTTGCATGTGCTGCTCCTGGGAATTCTGTCAGTTTAAAGCAGAATTCACACTTTGGTCACTGTCTGTTATCAGGGGTTGTCACTGAGACTGTTAGAGCTAAATAAAATCTGCTGTGAGCAACTGGGGTTTTTTTATCACCTTCTCCCTCCCCATCCCCTTGCACTTGCATTACCTGGGTGCCGTGGGTTCCCAATTTTCATGGAAAATGAGCTCACAGGTGGGGATGAGTCTGAAGGTGAGCAAGCAACAACCAGCAGCTTGGAAACTGCAGAAAGAGAGAGGACAGGCCTGATAGAATACTCTGAATATTTCAGAATTAGGGATGAGGGGAAAACAATGCATTTGAATCCGTAGCAGAAGAGGCAAAGGTGTGGAACTTCGTGTGTCTGCTCAGGAAATCAATTACTTAAACCTGCTGGGTTAGGAGTCATGGCAGCAGCAGGGAAGCTGTGTAAAGGTGTCTGCTCAGCCCGTGCTCGCCAACCTCTCCTCACATTCTTCTGGAGCAGCCAGTTGGATGCTGAGTGCTTTTTGTAGCCGATGTCAAATCTCGGTCAGCCGGAGAGCCTTTATAAATAAAGGTGTCTGCTGGTATTGAGGCATACGTGGATAATAGCTGCTGTAATTCAGCTGTCCAGCCTGGCTTTTATAAATGACTGATCAGAGATTCCACTGAGAATGAGGGTTTAAAGGGATGGAGCTGCTGGAAGGGGTCTCTGTGCTGATAAGTATAGCGAGTCCCCATCCCCAGGACAGGTGGCCGGCGTTGCCCTCCCTCCACTGATGTCCCGGGTTTATATTTCACACGAGGCAAATGTTGCATTAATAAAACTTGTGTTGTGGTTAGATGGCAAAGCTCTGCAGTCATTTTTTTGCAAGCTGCACTCGAATCTTTGAGTTTGTCATCTTTTCTTTTTTTTTCCCTTTTATTTATGGGAGCGGGTAAACACTCGGAGATCTCTCTGGACAAGCCACAGCAGCTGGAGGATACTGGTTTCTCTATGGAGTGCAGGAATTTCATCAGAGGAGCTATTGTTCCACTGTGTTCTCAGCATTTTGGCAACTGTTCTTTAGATTAACCCTACAGAAAGGGGAGGGTGCTCTCTGCCGGGTCTGAAATAATTGCAAAAATGTGGGCAGATGCTTTTGCATTGTTAGAAATCGATCCTGGTTGGTAGTGGGGAGGCATGGTGTGGGATTAGGGAGTGAGGAAGCCCAAGTTCTTTAAATCCTTCCTGAAGCCAAGCTGGATGTCAGCATTGGTGCTCAGTTGGTTTCTGTTTTTAAAGAGGAAATAGCTGATGTCTTCTCCCACTGCCCTGAGCAGTCAATAATCTGTGTGTAATGGCTGGGGATCCAGCCCACACCCCTAGTGACCTACTACAGAATCCTCACTGGCTGGATAATCCATTTTCCTGGGCTGTATTGGGTTTGCTTGGCAAGGTTTTGGTAGCAGGGTGGCTTCTTTGAGAAGATGCCTGATGGGGCAACCACAGCTTCTCTGGGCAAACTGTGCCAGGGCCTCACCACCCTCACAGCCAAGAATTTATTCCCAGTATCCCATCCGACCTGCTGATAGCAAAGAACTCATGTAATGCATGAAGGGAGTGGCTTGAGACAGCCAGACTGGTATAAATTTGGAGGGATGAGCAACCTGGACGGGGCTTGGAGCAAACTGAGACAGTGGAAAGTGTCCCTGCCCATGGCAGGGGTGGATCTGGTTGGTCTGTAAGGTCCCTTCCAACCCAAACCATGCTGTGATTGCTGATCCAAGAGCTGGTGTGGTCCCTTGCAGGGGACCCAGAGGAGAAATGAGTCCCAGACTTGTGGCCAAGGGCTGATGAAGCTCCTCGCTCACCCTGCAGCAGCTTCTCCTTCTGCCAGTGCCTGCAGAGCTGAATTCAGCCCCCAGCTCTGTTAGTTGCCAGATCTGCAAAACGTAACCAAATTCAGGGGTTTTTTAATCTTATGTGCCTATTTTGATTCAGTTTACCCATACAATTACACTAATTTGCTTTATTACACGCAAAAAGATTAAAAATACATCTGGCAGAGAGGATTAAAAGCTGGTAATCTGGCTGCTAAGAAGCACACGATGCTTTAGGATTTCCTTTCGAGGTGTGTGGAGCTCTGGAACATGAGCAAATGTGATCCTTTGTAGTTGGAGTTTTCATAGGGAGAGCTCATTAAAGCTGGTGTGATTGTTTGAGTGAACGAGAAATGAATTAATTTAAAATATAAGACTAAATCCTACCACATTAAAGCAGTAGTCGTGATTTAAGAGCTCATTTTTGGTTTGGGTTTGTGTTTTTTGTGTGTGTAAACCTGGAGCAATAGGGCTGTTTTACCTTTAAAGGGATTTAACAAGTCTCCTTAATTTTCTTTTAATGTTGCAGAGCTTAAAAATAATGCAAGGTCAGGCTGAGCGTAACTAATTCCAGTGTGAAAGCAGAGGAAAGCCTATTTCTCCACAGACTTACAATTAGTGCAGCAATCCTCCTCAGTACAGCCTTTGAGAGGGATGTAGCAGGAAAAGAGACTGCTGGAATCTTGATAAGTAAAAATATGTGCCTGGGGATTTTTTTTTTCTTTTTTTTGTCCAAGGAGAAAGGGGAGCCCTATAAAAGCCAAGGTTTAATTTAGTTTTGCTTGCTTTCACATGTGCCCCAAGAGAGCTCGTGGCAGGTCAAGGTGTGGTGAAGGTGTCCTTGGATCCTTCAGGGGCTGGCAAACCCCTCTGGGGGTGCTGGGTTTTGAGTCCTTATCACTTAGGTTATCTGGGTTTACCCATGGCAAGGTCCCAAGAGATGCTGAGAGCTTTTCTCCCAGGATCTGAGTTGGTCTGGGTGAGCTCTGCTGCTCCAGTTTGGTGCTGGCATTTTGGGAGGAATCTCCTTACTGTTTCACAAAACCTTTTTGTTTCACTATTAAGACTTATTGTGGTGAGTGTTACCTTTATGATCTTGATGTCAAAAAACCACTATTTTACCTATTTTCACACAGCTCTAGGTGTGCTGCCTGTTCTGGCCTCCTTTGTAACAAGAAGCCCAAAGCATTATCCTGCTTTTCCTGCAGCAAGCCCACAGCATTCGCGTGACAAAACCACACCTTGCTTTGGTCGGGCCACCCTTGGGGATCCCACAGCGTGTCCTGGCAGCTGGGCTGCTGTGACAACAGCAGAGAGGTGTCACCGTGTCACCTCAGTGCTGCAGGGGATGCCCAGGGCCCTCCAGTGCCATCATTAGAGAGCTGTTTCCCTTCTTGTCCCTCACCACACGTGTTAATTTTGCTTTCCGAGTCTGGAGCGCTGCCACAGCCCGTGTGTGTCCCTTCTTTCCGTACATTGTGGTCTCCTGCTGCTGGAGGTGGCCGGGAGCCGGGTGACCCTGTGAGGACGCGTGGGGGAAGGGGAGTTCCCACGTCCTTGCTCCTGTTTCCCTTCCCTGCCCTTGGCCACAGAGGCTGTTTTCGTGGTGTCGAGGTTGCTGGTGGTGACAGCGAGTGTTTTATGCCGTGTGCCCCAGGGGAGGCACCGAGGACACGTCCCATTTCCCGCCAGCCTGTCGGCTCTCCGGGAGTCCCGGGGTTGCCCCATCGCTGCCAGGATGCAGGTGCTGGTCCCTTGGACTGCTCCGGCTCTTCCCTGCGTGGGATGCAGCCAGCAGCCTCCCATCCCCTCGGTGCCAGCTGGAGCCCTGCCCGTAGCACCAGCCCTCCCTGGGCATCACCTTCCCGCTGGCAGAGCCGCAGCCAAATAAAAAGCATTTTCCTCTCTCCACCTCCTATCTGCTGCGTGACTGCCTGGCCCTGAGGAGGGAGATGGGGCTGTGGGTATCTCTCCAGAGCCAGGATTTGGGCTGTTTTCCTCTCCCTCAAAATGCCTGCACCCCCTGGTCTGTAAACACGGTCACCTCTGCCTCGCTCCATTGAGGTTTGTGGTTTTTTGTTAACTCCTTATGTGCCCGTGGCTGATAAAATTTGGCCTGTTATAGCAGAAATCCCAGCATGTGCTACTTCGTTTTTTTCCCAGCAGAATCCATATGTTGCAGCTTTCAGGAGAGAGGAAAGCAGCATTAAGTTTTCATGTCTAGCGTCGCTAATTTAAGGGGCGAGAAATTGGCCTGGGTCTCTTTTTTAAAGAACTGAGCATATACTGATAGTAACAGTGTTGGTACTGAATAACTCGATAAGCTGAAGAATGCAGCAATATCTAAAATTAAATCTGTTCTTAATTGCTGGGTTATAAATGGCAGCGTTTTCTCCAAATGGAATTAATTTATTATTTTTCATTTGCCGACACCAGTCTCGGCAGCACAAACCCCACATTTTGCATTAATACAATAATAAGGCACTTCCAAAAGGTGTGTTAGGCATTTGTAACACACAGCACAATCTAACAAACCATAAACTATGTCAAAATACTCCTAAAGTGGTAATTAAAACTTTTTAAAAAATGTAGAATAGATGAATACATTCCAAATTGTGACTTTTCAATGAAGCTCTTTCATAAAAAACATTGTTTCTTGCCAAAACAAATTCAAAGGCATTTTTGTAATTTCTGCTGGGGAAAGGAGGAGTGTTTATCCAGCCTTTCATGTTGGCTGGGCTTTTTGACTTTTATTTAAATTTTTTTTTAAAAAGGCAGTGCAAAAAAAAGAGGTATTTTTGTCTGACTGTGCATTAAAATGTCTCGCTCCCGTCCTCTCCAGAGCAATGTGCAATGAAGGCTGGGGCAGGATGCGCCTTGGGGTGCAAGGCTGTCTTCAGCATCCTATCTGAAATTCAGTGGTGATGGGATCCTGTGGCACATTGTATTTGGGGCATTGATCCCAAAGTGGTTCCTGGGCTCGGGGATCCAGCTGACATCCCTGACTCCTGCCTTTGGCGGAGGGAACCCCCCAGGAGTGCTCGGGATGGGAATTGGGGTTCCCCTGCTTGCTTTGCACAGCATCATCTGCAGCCTCAGGCATCCAACCAGTGCACAAAGCAAAACTGCTCGAGGTGTTTATGGCTTTTCCTCCTGATTTTTTTTTTTTATCATTTCCCATTTTGGACGTGTTTTTGACAGCTTTAACCTGCTGAGTCACCATTCATCCTCGTGCACGGGAGCCGCTCCTGACGTACCGAATCCCCGAGCAGGCTTGAGCAACAGCCATCATTTAAAAATAAATCCTGTCAGGGAAGTGGGCTTTTTTCCCCTCTTTATTTTCCTCATACCACCAACTGCTTTTCCCGCTGTGTGTTTGCTGTGTTACACGAGGCGGGTGTTTTATAGATGCGATGCCTTCGTGTTGCTAAGGATGGCTTTACCATTTATCACATCCCGCCACCGCCTATCCCATGGAGGAACTGTGTGGTGCAGCCAGATAACGGTGCAGCTTCTGGAGATAACTGTGTCTGATTCTGCATGGAGAGCTCTGCTTCTCCTGAGATGGATCTTTTTGGTGGTGAATCACAACTTGAGCACAAACTGATTCTCGTAGCTCGGCTTAATAGGTACAGATCTTTGCTTGCTGTTACTTCTGGTGGATGGGAATGGACAGTTGGTCTTTCCAAGGATAATCCCAACATCCAGGTTGGTTTTCTTTCCCATTTACCAGGTTCAGATGGCAGGTGTGTTTATAGCTGGTTTTGCAGTGTTGCTGAGTGCTTGATCTGCATCACTTGCTTGCAGACAGCCAGACTGAAGCAGCCAGAAACTGTTTGGAAAGACTTTGGATATGTGCAGTGACGCTCATTTAGAGTATTGAAACACCTGCCCTCTGGTCCCCTTCTGCCCCAAAAATGCATCTCAGGTTTGCTTTGATTTATTATCTGTAATTTTGTGCATTTTTTTGGGTGGTAGATGACGAGAATACTGTTAGCTCCTTCCTGTTTCTGCATCCTCACACTCCTCCAGTGCTGATGCTGCAGATGGAGACTTACAGCATGGTTGGGTTGGAAGGGACCTGAAAAACAATCTCGTTCCCACCCCCTGCCATGGGCTGGGACACCTTTGGCTAGGCCAGGTTGCTCCAAGCCCCATCCAGCCTGGAGTGGAACACTTCCAGGGATGGGACAGCCACATCTTCTCTGGGCAACCTGTGCCAGGGCCTCACCACCCTCACAGGGAACAATTTCTTCCTGATTCTTCATGATGTGCACAGCTGTTCTGCCTGGGTGGTGTATTCCTTATTTTGTGGGTGCTCCCACCTTCCTCCTTCCTGGGGAATTCACTGCAGAAATTAAATGTTCAGTCTATTTATAAATTTCAGTCTCTGTATTAATCCATCCATGTATTTATTAACCCTCCGGGTGGTTGCATTTCACTGTAATACAGCTGCTAGTGGGATGTTAATCTTAGTGAAAGGCTATTTTAGCTTTCTTCTGCTAGTGCAGCCTGCTGTCATCCTGTGGGGCAAATCCTCCCCTAGGAGGGAGGAAGGGAGACTATTTAAGGAGGAGCAATTTGTGAGGGAACAACTGGAGCTGAAACCGAAGCCAGGTTTGGGAAGAGGAGGAGGAGGCTGGGAAGGAGCTATTTCAGGGGATGGTTTGTCTGGCCACGTTGGTCTTGGGCATGGAGGTGTCCACCCACTCCTTTGTGTGTGATCAGCACTAGTTCTGGCACAAGCTGTTTCATGTGTGGCTCATTTTTTCCATAATTAAACTTCTCATGCCCTGGGGATGTGCTGTATTGATCAGCCAGTAAATCCTTGACCTCAGGTTCAGCAAGGCAGCCCAGGGTCCTGTGGAACCCATCCCTGGAGGTTTTCAAGGTGTTCACCATCCTTGGAAGGGTTCAAGTGTTCATTCACATCATGACTGGGTGTGGGACTCAGTGCTCTGGTCTGGTTGAGAAGGTGGTGACAGTCAAAGGTGGGGCTCAGTGATCTCAGAGGTCTTTTCCAACCAATCTGTGATTCTCGGAGTGGGGTTTACGTGTGAATCCCATGGGATATATTTGCCTCTCATCCTTCCCCCTGTAGTTTGTCAAGAGGACACAGAAGATGAGAAGGTTTGTACTTGTGCTGCTGTTAAATCTGAATGAGTAATTCAATAATGAATAGCTATCAGTTCATTGCTTTCATATTAAGGAGAAATCCTGTGCTTTTAAAGCCTTTTTATAAGGATTGGATTGTGAGCTAATTTCTAATCTTGCACGACTAACGGGTACTTGAACATAAGGCTTCCTTTTATCATTGCAGTCTCTTTTGTTAGAGCAATCACCAGCATATGGTTTTGGAGGATTTAACATCTCAGACACATGGTGACACTCTCTTAGTCCTCTCTGTGCATGCAAGTCTAAAAATGGCTTCTTTTTTTTTTAAAGTCTCCAGGATGCTTGTGAGTACTTGGAGCTAGAAAAGAAAACAAAAGGCCCACCAACACCAGCAGGTTTTGCAAAAGAAGGTTTCTAAAAATGCGACTTGTTGAGGAGAACATGTGTGTCTGGGCTGTAACATAGAACTTGTTGACATGTTTTGCTAAATTTGCTCTGGGTTTTTTTTATTTTAGCAGTTGGAAAAAGCTTGTAAAACTGGGGAATGTGTGCAGTGGTTTTCCCTCCTTTCTTAGCCCTGCTGGTTCTTGTTGTGTTCTCCTGAGGCTGACTTGTGGGTGGGTCCCAAATCATCTTCTTGGCATCTTGGGGGATTCTTGTGCACCCAGCCTGGGCACAGCTTCCTCCTTCCATCCTCCATCTCTCTGCTTGATTTTGTAACTATGGATTTTCCTTTTCTCCCTGTCAGCCTAGACAGGGACTAGAGGGCAAGGGTTTGCTGTGTCCTGCATGCCAGGGAGGGAGCAGGGGTGCTGCAGCCCCTCTTCTCTCAGGCATTAGGTGCTTTTGGCAGGGTGCAAACACTAAATCACGTTAGGGATGTGTTCAGGGAAATGAGGGCTATGGTGGCATGGGCTGTGCATCCTCACTCCTGAGCAAAAAGGGTTTGTGGTTGTAGGAAAAACCTTCAGGGTTGTGGGAAGGAACTGGACAGTTGGTGCTGGGGCTGCTGCAATTCTCCTCCCTCTGTCTGAAGGATTTTTGTTTCCCCTTATCTATCAAATAGAGGATGAATTGGGCTGTGCAATGTTCCAGTTGTTTCTGAAAAATCAGCTTTTTTTTATCCTTCCTCTCAGATGTGCCTTTGGCTGGTGATGTGTGATAATGAGGAGGAAAAAAGAAGGGAAATCCTCCTTAGGGATAAAGGACAGCGTTGTGTCCCTGGTGCCAGAGCCAGGCAGTGGAGCATGGCAAGGGCTCGCTCGGGGTTCGTTGTGGCCGCACGTTTCTCAGCTCTGGCCGTTCTCCTGTCAAAGCAGAAGCCACAGAAATATCTCATTTTATTGTGCTGCCATGAGAGAGGAAGCATTTTCTGTCTGAAATAACAGCTGGAGCTGGGACTTGGAGCTACCTGGTGTGGAGGAAGGTGTCCCTGCCCAAGGCAGGGAAATTGGAACGAGATGGTCTTTGTGGTCCCTTCCAACTCAAACCATTCTCGGATTCCTGGTTTCATTTTTCCTTTTTTCCAGTGCACCACCTGTTCTGTGCATTTATTTCTTTCCTCTAGCATACACTGGTCCATGTGCAAGCCAAGATTCCTGTGGAAGGTTCCCCACTGACATCCCGAGAGGACCAGGATGCATCAGCCTAAGTCAAGGGATTCCTATGTGGACCCCGCTTCTCCCTCCTTTTGCTCAGCAGAGGGGGATGGCTGAATTCCAGCTTCCATCTCTGGAAGTATTCTGGAGGTGTGTAGATGTGGCACTCGTGGACATGGTTTAGTGGTGGCTGTGCCAATGTTAGGTCTTAAGTCTTTTCCAACCTAAATTGTTGTGTAATTTCAGTCTGGAAGCAGCATGGATGGGAATTCCGGGTGTGTTAGGGAGAGAAGGTGCCTGCCCACCCGTGCTGGCTGGGAGGTGGCTCCAAGGGGACCCTTTGCTGACTGTGGGATCCCTTGTATCCTGTGACTGGGAGGTGATGCCCCTAATCCAGACCTCTTAGAGCTGCTGCTGTGCTGTTTCCAGCAGGGAAATGGGAATGAAGGCACTGTCTGGTGGGTGCCAGAGCTGCTCCCCACATCCCAGACTGTGAGAGAAGCCGAAGGAGAGAGTGGGGATGTATTCCCTTCCTCCTCTGGCACACAAATATCCCGGAGGCTTGGCTGTTGTTTCAAAGCTGCTCTCTGGCTGTTTTAAATTTAGGAGCTGGCTCCTGCAGGCACAGGATAAGTGGCTGTGCCATGGGGCAGGAATGGAACAGGGCATCTGCAGTGACCGGAGCTGCTCCTCTGGATCCTTCTCCCATTGGATCTGCTGCCCTGTGTATTTCCACCTCACCTGTGACATCCCTGCTCCTGCTTCCCAGTCAGGTCATCAGGAATTGCAGGGTTTTGGGGGGAGATGTTCTGATACTGGGGGAAGAGAAGCAGCAGTGAGAGCGGCTCTTGCAGGGTCTCAAGATCTGTGACCCACATCCCTGCATCCCAGATATCTGACCTTGTCCTGTACTTGCATTCAGGTGGTAAAACCTGCTCTTGTGGGCTCAAAAAGTCACATTGGCATGGACTTACAGAGCACACAAGCACACAGCTCCTGCCTGGGCAGGCACAGGTTGAAGTCAGAGCATCAGCATCTGACTTGATACTTGACCTTTTGTGTGCTCCCTATTGCAAACACACTCCTCTGCAGGTCTGGGGGAAAGAAATTAAAAAATGCATAGGATCTGTGCTGAAGGCAATCCCGGTGGGATGGTTTCGTCTTTAGCCCAGGTTTGTTTCTTGATCCTCTCCTCCCTCTGTAAGAGGAACTGAGAAGATGAATGAATTCACACTGAGGTCTTTGGACAGAAAATGCTGCAGTAAGCACAAAGTGTGGTGTGGGCACGGTGCTGTGCAGCACTCGGATGGTGCCTGTTAACCTGCATGTAGAAATGTGCTGATACCTTTCAGTGTGGCTTTAAAAGGCACCTGTACAGCTGGAAGTGTAAATGTAGGAAGAATATTCCGTCTCCAGCTTTCAAAGCAAAGCCTTGTCTTTCCCATCCTTCTGTATCAGAGTCCTCATCGTGGACTAAGCCATCCAATTGTTTTAAACTGACAGGGCAGGCTTAGATTAGATGTTAGGAAGAAATTTGCTCAGAGGGAGGTGAGGCCCTGGCACAGGGTGCCCAGAGAAGCTGTGGCTGCCCCTGGATCCCTGGAAGTGTCCAAGGCCAGGTTGGACAGGGCTTGGAGCAACCTGGGATAGTGGAAAATGTCCCTGTCCATGGCAGGGCGTGGGACTGGATGTTCTTTAAGGTCCCTTCCACCCCAAACCATCCTGGGATTCTGTAGTCATGCATCACAAGTCCATGCTCAGGTATTTTATGGACAACTCTTTATTTTTCCCTATCTGACGGTCACAGAGGATTGCAGCTCTTCTTCGGGAGCCCTGACTTCCCCTCCTGTCACCAGGCAGGTTTAAATAGAAGGAAAATTTCTTTGGGTAGGAAAAAATAAATAAAGCTCCACCTGAATTTTCTGAGTTATTTTCTTTTTGGTCAAGAATAGCCTGGAAACAAGAGCTGAGGTGTCTGAGCTGAGTACAGTAATTTATTTGGACTGAGTATAATAATTTATTTTGAGCACGCTGTGGAAGCACAAGGCTGCAGTGGCTTTGCCACCCTTCATGTGGGCAAAGGAGGGAGAGATGAAAGTGGGAGTTTCTGCTTTGGGGGGTGCCTGGATGTGGCCATCTTGGCCAAAACGTGAGCCCCGTGTTCATCCTGCATGCAAGGAACATTTGCCTCACCCATGCAGATGTGGGAAAAGGGGGAAATGCTCTGCAGACCCCTCTGCCCTGAGGTTTCCTTGCAGAAGGCTTGGAACAGCTTTTCAGCAGAGGTGGGAATCCGTCCCTGTAGGCACAGGGCTCTCCTTGACAGGAGATCTTTGAAAATAAATGCGTATGTTTTTGGTCTGGAAAATACTTTGGTATCCTTAGATCCTCCAGCCAGAAGGGAGCACGCTGATCCTCTGGTCTGGCCAGACAACTGCTCTCCCTCATTCCCGGAGCTGAGCTCCTGCTTTCTGGGTGAGCTGGATTTGATTTCGGCATTTTCCGTCAACTCCCTGAAATGGGGTCAGCTCTTGCCTGCTGTTCTTTCCAGCAGGTGATGTGCTCCTGTGGCTGGAAATCCCCTCTCCCGTGCCTAACCTGGTGCATGTGAGCAGCATGCAGGGATTTTATCCAGAGGCGAAGGCAGATGCTCAGCGCTGAGGGGGGAGGTGTTTCCTCCATGTTTTGCTCTCACCATCCATCCTCCTGGCTGTGAAGGAACAGTGATGGGTAGCAGCATCCCTTCTCCCTGCCTGTTTCCAGTGGGTCCCATCTGCATCACGAGGAGGGAAAATCAAAGGATGCAGCCGGGGGTATCCCCAGGGGGAGCGAGTGGCCGGCTCGCAGCCCGTGGAACACACCAGTTGCACGGACTCCAGCCAGGGCCAGCGGGCTCCCCTGTGCCAGGTTGAGTGATAAAGGCCCCCTTGTTAATGCACATTGCCTTAAGCTGTGTTTCCACAGCTTTCCGTCTGTTTACCGAGAGTATTCAGACATGTAATTCCACCGGATCTGGCTGCTTACGGAGAAGGCCGGATTATTTGTGTTTCACAAATAAGGCCAGAAAACACAAGGGCTGGAGCACTGAAAGGCAGCTCTGCATCACTCCTGGTGGGGTTTCTTTTTCGGTCCCACTCCCCTGCCTTTTCCTTTTTTTAATTTATTTTTAACCATAGACCCCTTTTTCTCTGGTCCACATGTTACCTCTTATCCATATTCTCTCCTGTTGCCTTAAACTGTTTGTGGCTCTGTAGCTGGATTGTTTCCCTCTGGAGGAGAGTCTTACCCAGGCTCCCTGCTCCCCTTTCGCCTGGAGGGTCCTTTTTCTAGCGGTTGTTTTTTTCTTTCATATGGTAAAACCTTATTTTGAGAAGAGCTGGGATTATGTATAATGAGACCTGGATGCCCTTGAGGAAAGAAAAAATGATGTGTGGTGAGCCTGGGATGCAGGAGCATCCCTTGGCAAACCTTTTCCTAGTGTGGTTGAGGGATTGGTAAAGCTGCTCTTGTCTCAGTGAACTTTTGTGTTCCCAACTCTCCTTTTTGTCCTCCTGGCCATAAAACCATCGGAGAGGCTGGTTTACACTGGCACCTGTGTGAGCTGACAGCTCTGCATCCATTTGTCCTCACAGGGCACAGCATCCCTCCCTTATCTCCAGTGGAGCCCTTGGGAAAAGCGGCTCTGGAAAGGTAAACGAGCAGTTTGGTTAATTAGAGCTCTCTGGACCTTTTCCAGCTGGGTACCCAGGGAAGCAAGGGACAGCTTGTGTCCTCAAGCCAGGCACCTGCACCACGGCTCCAAGGCTCATACCCAGACACTGCAGGGATGGTCAGGCTCTGCAGGGGGGAAAAATAAACCCTAGAGCCTGTTTTTTCGTAGAAAGATCTGTAATGATCCTTTTGTGGTCCAGCCTGTCCTTAAAGCACCTTGCAGGAGCAATTAAAGCAGTGCTGGTACAAACGCAGCCATATGTTCATCTGAACACGGAGGTGTCGTTTCAATCAGCAGAAGTGTTTGGAGGAACATCTGTGAAGGGGTGGGAGGGATTTCCCAGACCATCAGCACAGCAAGTCCTGTTCCTGTTGGACCCATGCGTGGTCTCCAGACTCCTCCCATGGGACCATCTCAGTGAGATGCTGCTCAAAAGGATTAAAAAAAAAAGAGCATTTTTGCCATCTGCACGGCTGCTCGGGGCAGTTTGCAGGGCAGCCGACGTGCACAGCAACAGCAGGGCCTGTCCCTCAGCCAGGGAGCCTCGGTTTTCCTAAGCTGGAAAGAATTGCTTTGGATAAACTCTGTAAAGTCTGGGTTTGTGTCGTGTTGGAGTCGGTGAACAGATGCCCGTTGTTTTATGGAGCTGTGGATGAAAACCCGGCAGCTTTCCTTTGGTTGTGATGGACAGGGCTGGGGATGCCCCAGGGATGTGAGCAGCACGGAGCCGGCGTTGTTTTAGGACCATGAAGATGATAAAAGGTCTGGAGCACATCTCCTGTTAGGAAAGACAGAATTGGAACTGTTCAACCTGGAGAAGAGAAGGCTCCAGGGAGCCCTTAGAGACCCTTCCAGTGCCTAAAGGGGCTCCAGGAGAGCTGGAGCGGGACTTGGGACAAGGGATGGAAGGACAAGACAAGGGGGGAATGGCTTCCCACTGCCAGAGGGCAGGGATAGATGGGATACTGGGAAGGAATTCTTCATAATGAAGGTGGTGAGGCCCTGGCACAGGGTGCCCAGAGAAGCTGTGGCTGCCCCTGGATCCCTGGAAGTGTTCAAGGCCAGGTTGGACAGGGCTTGGAGCAGCCTGGGATAGTGGAAGGTGTCCCTGCCCATGGCAGGGGTTGGAATGAGAATGCATCAGGTCCCTTCCAACCCAAACCATCCTGGGATTCTCTGACTGTTTACCTGCTCTGTCTTCTGAGTCTCTGAGACACTGGGTGCTGAAACTGGGGAGCTGAAGGTAGTCTGTGTGTGCCTTGTCAGACTCCTGCCATTCCCATGTGGTCACTGTATCCATTAACCTGGGACCTACAGAATGCCACATCCTCAGCCTGACAGGGAATTTGTGCTGGGATCATTGCAAGGGGACGTGTGGGAAATCTCTCAGTTGCAAGGCCTATAAAGTGATGCTTTCCAAGTGTAAACTCTCATTTTCCAAAAGCCCAGCATTTTGGGGGACTTCATTGAGTTCCATCTAGACCCACTGTGCTGAGATGTAAGTTTGGGAAACCGACGCAGAGAACAATGGGAATCTCTTTGGGCTACTTCTGTTTTAATGGAAAACAGACTTAAGGACTTTGTGTCTTGTTCTGGGGGAATTAAATGAATCTTTGAAGCTGTGCTTGCTCTCTGTCTGACTTTTCAGCAGAGCAATTAATATCACCCCCCATTTTAAATGTATCCTTGGAGAAGAGCATCCACAGTGCTGAGCCGTGGATTTAGGGATGATGGATCATCACGGCCATGGTCGTTTGGGTTGATGCACTTGGCAATTCTGCCTTTGCTGCTCAGGGCTGAGGCAGGGTGGGGATGGGACTGATCTCACAAAATAACGAGTTCTGAGCTTTGTATTGTCAAACCATCACACAGCTGTGAACTGGTCAACGCCAAAGTTTGATCTGCTCGGTCACAAAATTGTGGGCCAAATTGTGAACCATGAGGGAGCAACCCAGACCTCAAGTCTTGCCCTGGCTTGCTCTTAGCCTGGCTGGATGCACAGCTGGATGTCAGGTCACATCCCAAGTGCAAGGAAATGTTCAAGTCCATAAAATGTTTGACACCAGAGATGTGTTTAGGAAGATGTGAGCCCCCAGGTGAAGGTTTGGTGCTGGTTTAAATTGCGTAGAGCAGCACGTGAGCTGTGTAACCAGCACAATCTTCAAGCTGGTTACATCCAAGAGAATCCAGATGCTGATAATAAAGCAAATTAGACTCTTAATGTGTTTTTTTTTTTAATGCCCCATGTGATGTTTCCAATGGCATTTTATGTTTCAGGCTTCCTTGGTAGGACAGTGGTAGGATCTAGAAATATCCAAGGCATCAACAGTATCTCTGTCTGTCTCCCTTTTCCCATCCAAAGATAATAAGAGCTGCAGGGCTGGCCCTTCCCCCAAAGCTGCAGGGCTTGTGTTGCTTTTCCTTGCATATTTTGGCAGGGAAAAAATAGCCTTGAAGTGTGGTAAAAGACAGAAATATGCTGGAGCATCAGGAATCCAACCAGCCTCTTTGAGGATGGAGTAAGAGAACAGAAAGATTTTTATTTTTTTCCTTCCTTTCTAAAGGCGTTACGAGCAAAGCTGTTGGGTTTGGGGATGGAGGATCATAAAGCACTTTCCTGATCTGGAGAAATGATTCAAACTGACAGATTTCAAAAGGAAAACAAAACTGGAGAAAAGCTGAGTTTTTTTAGAACTGCTGCTTGCACAGCTTAAAAACAAAAACCTGCATTTGCTTTGCAGTTTTGCTGACATTATTTCTCAGGCTGCGCATTAATGATTTGAAAGGAGTGGTAACTTCTTGGCTGTTCCATTGGTTTTTAGACCCGTTTTTGCTGCATGGGGTGGTTGTTTTTTCTTCCCTTTTGTGGCCATTTACAGCAGAGTGGTCGCTGTGCTGATGGGGGGAACCGGCCGTGCCCTAAGGGAGGGGGACCAGGAGCCTGGTTTTGGCTGCCACGGTGCTGTCAAGGTGTCCCAGGTGTTGAAAAGCCCTTGGAGGCAAGAAATGCAGGATTTCAGTCCTTTGTGGCGTGTGCTGGTGCCAGGAATCTTTCAGCTTCTTGTACTGAAGGTACAAGCAATTCTGAACTCTGCGTAAGTGATTTTAGAGCTGATAGTGTCACTCAGCTGCGCTCACGGAGGGTGTGGAGACGCCATTCCCCGAGGTCGGTGCTCCTGGTGTGCCTGTTTTTGGGCTCAGCGTGGGTGTTTTATTGGCTGTCAGCAGCCACCAGTCCCCCCTGCGTGCTCCTGGGGAAGTCACCGATGATGCGCCACGGCTCCTGCTGCTCCCTGCGAGCCGGGCTCAGCCCCGTGGGGAGCCGCTCCCATCGCCCGGGGCTCCGGGCTGCTGCAGCCGCACGGAGCTCAGCCCGAGGGGGGGATATGGAACGGACCGGCACGAAGGAGTCACTTTGCTGCTTTGTTTATTGCATATTCTGGGTTTTTTTTCTACAAGTGCATCTGTCACCGTGACCCCGGAGTGGCTCCACTCAAGCAGTAAGTGCAGGGATGAACGTCAGCTCTTGAAGTGACCAGGAACTCCCTGTTCTCAACAGAAGCAGCTCTGATGTAAACCAGCGCTCTGTTGGGGTTTTTTGGGGGGATAAAAAGAGGCAAAGAAGAAATACGTGATGTATCAGGGATATCTTGATGGAAAAAAACCATTATTTCCAATTGCAAAGTGGAAGGAATCTGTGCAGAGCGTTCTGGGGCACTTCTTGCCCCCTCTCTGCTCTCTGTTTTTGTTTCCCTGTAAATATCCCCAGTCCAGGTTTTCTCCCAGGCAGCTCTGAATCGCGCCTGTCTGCAATTTGTCTTTCTGCAGAAGGATGTTTTTGCCAATTTTATACCAGATCTTCAGTCTCTCAAAGCTGAGGTGGCTTCAGACGCCCACAGGTTTTGTTGGATTCTTTTTTTTCCCCCCTGGCATGCATGCTTCCAAAAATGAGTGGGAATCCTTCCAGAGATGAGCACTGTAACTCCAACTTTTGGAGAGCTTTTTTTTCCTACTTCTATACATATTTTCTCTCATTAGTGGTGGCAGAGAGCCTACAGGTATTTATCACAGCGTCAGCCATCCGGTTTCTCTGCAGCAGCTCCCAGTTTTTGCATAATGCTGGGAAACTCAGGCAAAGTGTAGGATGTAAATACAGAACAGGGCAGATGAAATAAATACAAATTAAGAAATCCTTATTGTTTAGAGCTTTTTTTTTTTTGTAAGAAAAGAATGAAAATGAGACTTCACACAATGACAACCTGTGTTAGTATAAAAACATACCACGATGAGTTGCTGTGCTTCATATTAAATATTCAAGTGCTGCTTGTTTGCTGCCAGTGTTCCAGTCACGCTCTTGGGGGTGGGGAGTTTATAGCAGAGTATCTGTAAAGAGGTTATTGAAGTGCTAAATTTTCCTCTTTTTGGGTTGAATTGCCCAGTTCTGTTCCATGGCTGGTCCCTTCAGAGCAAAGACGGTCATCGGGGGGCTGAGATAAGGATAGGGACTTCTAGTCTGAGGAAAGATCTGTTGCTTCTAACCTGAGACCGACCAGAAAAAAATAGAAAATAATAACAATAAATAATTTAAAAATTAAAAAGCACAATACAAGCAAAATAAGCTTTGATCCCATTGTTTTCTCCATAAATATTCCGCAGTGCTGAAGCCACCTTGTCATTCCGCTCTTGGGTTTCCTCTTGAGCAAAGTTTAACACGTTGCTGCAGAGAAGGAGCCTGTAGTAAATATAATGATTCATCATTCCTACCGGAGTGAAAACGGGAGGTGGGGAATGTCTGTCAAGTTCTCCTGAAGTCCTTGAATCAAATGTGTAGGGATTTTTGAATAACCTCGGAGTTACCAAATAAAAGCATTAATTTGAGTGTCAAGATGATATTTAATTGAAAAGCAACCGAAGGGACAGAGTCATTTTTAGGCAACTAGCAAAAAAAAAAGTATAAATACAAATTAAGTTTAAACTAAAGTAATTGGAAATTAATTGAAATTTAATTTTAATTAGGTGCCTGAAATTGGATCGTCTCGATCCCTGGGGTTCCTATCTCTGTCTCTTCCCTTTTTTTTCCCCTCTGTAAGGCAAATGTCAATTAATATTTTAAAAGTGCTTTAAATAACTTCATGTCTGCAACCTATTGCAAGTCAGTGGGACTCAAGTGTTGAAAGGTTTGGGAACCAGCGGGCAGTTGTAGTTACAGAATAGCTGCACAGGGGAAGAAGCACTCAGGCCTTTGTGTGTCTGAGATGCCTGGATTTCCTTAAAAGCAGAAGGAAAAAGAGCCCAATTTTTTCATTCTGCTTTGAAATATCACCTGGACTGGTTTTCTCCTGGCTGCAGAGAAGATGGTCTGGGTCAGACCTCTTAGAGAAGATCTTGTGTGTTTTTCTCTGAAGCTCTGGATGTCTGGAGATGCCATGTCTCACTTTTCCTGACATCTCCAGCTGCCCTAGCGCCTTAAGGCTGGGCAGTGGTGCGGGATCCATCCTTTGCTTGGGGGCTTGGTTTCACAGAATCCCAGACTGGTTTGGGTTGGAAGGGACCCTAAGACCATCTCATTCCACCCCCTGCCATGGGCAGGGACACCTTCCACTTAACCAGGTCACTCAAAGCCCCCATCCAGCATAGCCTTGAGCACTTCCAGGGATGTTTCCACCCTAGCAAGGGTCCTCTTGGGCATCTTGACAGGCTTTGGCTCTCCCAGGTGTCCCAGGTGTCTTGCCAGGTGCTGCTTTTCTGTGAAGAGCTCCTGGGGCTGGAGGAGATGCCTGAGCATTCTACTGAACCCTTCTTGGTCCAGGGAATTCAGGTGTCAAAACACCTCTTGAGGCATTGTTGACTTTCCTGGGAGGATTTCACCGTGGATCCTGCCCTTGACAAGTGAGGACACAGCTCATACCAGGCACCGGGCTGGTGGAGGAGTGAGGAATGTCCTCTGTCTAGACAGATGGCTCTGGCTCAGGAAGCAGGAGGGTTTTGGGAACAGCCTCACCAGCTCCCTCGGGGCAGGGCTCAGGTGCACCCAACCGCTGCTGTTTTCATACCCACAGCAGTGGGAGGCTCGTGGCTCCTTCAGGCAGCCCAGCAGCAAGATGGACCGAGATGCTCCAAAGACAAGAGGACCCAGGGAAAGGACCTGCACCTTTCCCATCTCTGTTGCATGCCTGGCCTTGAGTCCCTGTTGCATCCTCCCTGCTTGGGAATGCTGGCAGATTGTTCTGGCTGCTCGCCGAGGATGCGTCTTGATGCTTTTTGACTCCAAGGTGCCTTTGCTGTGCTTGGCCAGAGAAGTGGTGCCTAAAAGATGCATCGTTAATGTACGTGAGGAGCTGTCACTTAATGGCTTGAACTTAATGGCAAACCTTCTTGTTGTGGCCTAAAAAGAAAGAAAGGGTCAGGAGAGAAGGAAACCCAAGGTTTTTTGTCTGTGGTGCTCTGGGTGGCAGCCGGTGCGTGTCACACGTGCCCGAGCCGGCCCGTGCGTGCCGGGGGGACGGGAACGGCGTGCGGAGGAGCCGCTCCGTGATCCCCTCACACGAGTTTTGGGGGGTTCCTCCTCCTGCCATGACCTCCCAAGCCGACGCCATTTCCTTCCACCTCCGGGAGCTCCGGAGGAGAAGGGCTTCGCTCAGGAAGTCAGAGCGGCCGCGTTATTTATAGAAGAATTATTTGTTTGGACGTGAATAACCTCGGCGTTGGTTGGCAGCGAGCTGGAGGTCAGCTTCCCTGTCTGCTGCATTCCTGCACCTTTGCTGCCTGGGGAGACCCTCTTGGATCCCAGGGTGTTTTCCTGGGCTGGATCCCTTGGTCCCCATACCTCTGCCCGTCCTGGGGCACCCTTACAGCCTCCTGGGATGTCTCCTCCGTGCTGGCTGTCCCACACCATCCCTGATGATCCCTGGTGGTGGTGCTTTAGCTGGCACACAGCTCAGAAATCCTCTTTAAAAGCATCTCCCACTTGTGTTTTGAGTATTTTGTCCCCCCAAAAAGTGGATAAACCCCCATTTTTCAGCACAGGCTTAACGACAAAGACCCCGGCGTATGTTTAGCTGCATCTTACTCATTTTGCTGGTTTCCCCATTTCAGCTCTGAAGTGAAATCATCCCTCAGCCTTTCACTAATGGAAACTTGGTTTTGGTGCCAAGATAGAGGCAGCAGAACCTGAAACTATTTTTCCAAAGCGCTGGAAACATTGTGCAGCTCCAGCGACCGTAGGGGAGGCAGGATGGAAAGAGTCACATCAGGTTGGTTACCTCTGATCCCAGTTTTCCAGAGATAAGGTTTGAGTCCGTGCATCATTCTGCAACAAAACAGGCTTGGCTGTGTCTTTGCTATAAGGATTTTTGTGTTTAAGCTGAAACATCTTATTTTGGCTGACTGAAGGACCCTCAGAAGATGAATGGGTTTCTTCTGCACACTTCCCCGCACTCTTTTTCATTGTCAGAGCAATGTAAAGGCTCCCTGGAGTAACCTTCATTTTCCTTTTCTTTTTTTCCTTTTAAAATCAGGAGAGAGGGCTCATTCCTCCTATTCAGCTGAGAGTCCACGTGAAATAAAATCTCCCAGAGTGCAGTGTAGGGTTGGGTAATGTCATGTGTAACACTGACTTAAGCATCCCCTAACAGGCAAATTGAGAACAAAACATTTCTTTTTTGTCTTTTCCTTTCTTAAAGAGATGTGTGGTTTGTTTGTGGAGGGTTTGGAAAACCCTCTGGAGCTCCTTTGCATGTATATGCAATCCTCAGGCATACTTGTCTAACTGTCCTAGCTGCTCAGTTAAAGGTCAAACTCTTGGAGGTTTCCCAGCATATATCGTCTACTGCGATTATTTTTTCCATATTAAAAAAAAAAAATACTAAATTTCTCAGTAATGTTTAATTATTTTCCAGTTTATTTAAGCTCTTGTGGAGAGATCTGTGTTTGCACTGGTGAGCCAGAGCAGCGTGTCCCACTGGAGCTGCCTCCAGCACTGGGGAAGGGCTTTTTATTTTCTTTTTTTTTTTTTTGAAATTCCTTAAACACGATTTGAATCTCAAGTGCGACGGGTCTGACGAGGGGAAATACTGCACCAGAACATTTGCTTGTGGTTTTTGCTCTGCTCTCCCTCCCTTTCCCTGTGCGTGCCTGCGAGAGAGGGAGAGCGAGGGTTTGTGTGGAGGGAGGGGGAGGCACCAGCCGAAATTTTCCAGCGGGGAGCTGCTGAGGCTTGGCAGGCCCGATGCGCCGGCTCCTTGCTGGGATATTTAGGGGGAGGTGGAATAGCTCAAACTGGGGTAAATTGGGGTTTCTCAACGGGAGCAGCTCTCTCTGCCTCTCTTTTTGTGGCTTTTCCTCTGACCCTCTCTCCCCCCATCACCTCCAGCTGTTGTGGAGCTTTCCTTGATCCCAAATGGTTTTGTGTTCGGGACAGATGAAGAGGAAAAGGGTTGTCACTGTGGGATGGGGAAGGAGGTTCCTGTGGGGAAGGAGGGCACCAGCTCTGGGTGACCACCCCAAGGTGGATGGTAGCGCACGCAATTTAGCTTGGGCAAGATTTAAAGGAAGGGCTGCTTATCTCATTACCCCAAAGATTAATTAGAGCAAGGAGCAGAAGTCAAAGGAATGAACTTTCTAGGACTGACTCATCCACTTAGCTCCTCTCTGGCGGGGCAGAGTGGGTGGGGATGTCCCCAGAGATGCTCCCAAATCGTGACGGTGTCCTTGGACATGGAGCAGGGGCTTCACCCCAGATGTTTGCCCGGTTTCCAGAGCTACGGGATCCGAAGTCAAGCTCATGGCCCTTTGGCTCCAGCTAACTTTGAGGGTCACAGCAGCTATGCTGGGCTATGTCTGTGGTTGGAATTGATGATCTTAAAGGTCTTTTCCAATCTAAATAATTCTGTGACTCTGTTGTACAGCCCTGGGAGAATCCAGGAAAGTCCCGTTCTGCTTTGAGGCATCGGTTTGGGTTTAGTGTCCCAAAGGGAGGCAGAGTTTGCCGGCGTGACCCTTTGGGTAGTGCAGGGCTGCAGATCTCCCCTTGGCAGTTCCATGCCTGCTGCCTGTTCAAATTGGGCCATCTGCACCTAATTAGGGCAGGGTTTTCTTCCAAGAAGCTCGTTCTTGAATGAAGGCTGTTGAAAGGTGTGTTCCTTATAGAAGTACTCACTGTAGGTCCTCCCGGGCCATCCCGGGGAAGAGCCTCCAATGCGAGACACACCCCATCACCCATCCAGTTGTTTAATCTTCCTTTCATTCACTTACCCTCTGGGCTGCCCCAGCTCTCCCAGCCCCCCCCCCTCCTTAAATACCGAAAGAATGAAAGCGTCGGATGCCCCGCCGCCCCCGGCCCGGTTTCCGTCGCTGTGCTTTATGACTGGATAGCAGTGATGTACCCGCGAAGGAATGCCGGGAACCGCTGCCGTTCGGGATCTTCTCCCGGCCCACGGAAACTCCGCATTCTTGGGCCAGCTTGCGGCACGCCAGCGCATTCCTGCTCCATGAGGTGGAAGCAATACTGGTAGTGTGAGCTGTGATTTCTGCGGCTGGGGTGGGGAAGCGCCGCTTTAAAAAGCCTCTTAATTATATTCTTTCTCGGCAACGCATCAGCGCCGTTTTTAGCCCATTACGAACGCTGCGATTTCTCTCTTAAATCAGCCCATTTGCTGATTGACCCAGTTCTGCTTCTTTTACTTTTTTTTTGCCATTACAAAATGTTCTATTTTCAGGCACTTCGCAGCCCTTGAAGAAGAAGGAGGGGGGGATAAGGAGCCCAGCCCTGTTTCATCCCCGGCTCCTCGCTCGCCTGTGGATGGCGGCGTTCAGTTCTTCACCTGGAAGCACGGATACAAAGCGAGTCCCTGCACAGCCTGGTTGTAGCTGCTGCTGCTTTGGGGTTCTCCCTAATCCCCTAATTTCCTGTGCCGGCAGGACGTGCCCCGAACCGTTCTGTTGCTGTCCTGCATCCATCCCTCGATGGCACCCAGGGTCACAGCTGTGCCCTTGGCTCACTGGGAGGCAGGAGCAAGAAGGGTGCAGCTCCCTCACCCACTGTGCAGGAAAAAACAGGGAGCCTGGGATGGGGAGGAGATGTGGGGGTGCTCATGGAGGCCAGGAGGTGCTATGCAAAACCCTCCATCAAAGGAGAAGAGATGAATTGAATTTTCCACGTGGCTGCGGAGGTGGGAGTGAGGTTTTCACCTCTCTTTGTGAATTTCTCTGCGAGCATCTTTTTTTGGCAATCGTTTGAATGTGCTGCCCGGGGCAGTGGTGGAGTCCCCATCCCTGGAGGGATTTAGAAGCCATGTGGATGTGGCACTTGGGGACATGGGTTAGTGGTGGACTCGGCAATGCTGAGGGAGTGGTTCCCCTCGATCTTAAGGGGCTTTTCCAACCTAAATGGTTCTGTTAATCACCATGCCCCCAGCAGGGAAGGATGGGAGTGCTCTTCCCTCCACATCTTTTAATGAATTCCCTTGCAGCAGGGAATTCCCAGGCTTAGGAAAGATGTGGCTGCAGGTTAGGAGAGGACCAGCTGCTGGAGACACTAATCTGGAGAGTGACAGACCTGCTGGGTTTGTGATCGATACCATGGGTGGTGTTTATCGTAATTCCTCTCCTTATCCTTAGACCTGTGAGTCCGGGACCCTGCTGTGCACAGCCGCGACTCACCCTCATTTAAATGCTGATGAACTTGAATGGAAAGTTGATTGGTCTGGTTTGCACATTAAGCAGCAGTTCCTTGCAGGAAGATGTAAGATGTGGCTGTTTGACCAAAGATGAGGGAAGTCGGGGTCTCTTCGGACAGGGATAATAACACAGTGAATAAAAGATGTGCTGCCTGGGGGATAAATCTGTGTTAGTCCCTGTCAGCAGGTAATGCTCTGGGAGAAGTACTTATGGCAGCCTGTGTTTGGGGGAATGATTAAGGAAACTCAGTGATTTAGTATATCCACGAGGCCACAAGGAATTGATCCATCCATGTATAAATACCGACGTGGGTGCTCTCAGCGGAGGGCGGAAGCTGGTTTTGGAAACTCACAGGGTTGGAAATGGATGCTGGAGACGTTCAGGCTGGAGATGGGGTTTGGGTTTTTAGCTTGTGGTGTGATTAACCTTTGCAGCAGCTTATGAGGGACTTGGGTAGACTCTGTATGGGGTTCAATTCGGGAATGTCAGCTTCCCACAGGGTTCCTGGTGGAAATGCTGCAGGCCAGGCTGCAGGGTTCCCCAAATGTAAAATTCTCTTTCATCTCCTAATTCAGTCAGTTCAGAATAAATGACCAGAGTCCAGCCCCTCCTGACCCTTGCACTGATGAATCTGTGAATAGTCTCATAGTGGGGGTTTTGGTGGGTTTATTTTTCATATCTGTGTCTCTCCCCAGACCTGCCGTGTTTCTTCCCTGTGCTCCAGCCTTGTCTCAGAATGCACATTCTGAAAATACCGATCGATTTTCAGGGAGGAGACGGGATGTTCCAACCTCCTGGCAGGCCCTTAGGTTACCTGGCAGTGGCTGTGATCTCTCTCTACTTCTTCCCTATGAAGTTCCCTTTATGCAGTGCCTGGAGGGACCTTTCCTGGCGCTCTGAACTCAGCTGTGCATGTTCCAGACAGGTCGCACTCTTTTCCCTCCCTGTGATGCAACAAGCAGATCAATAACTGGGCTTTCAATAGGGGTTTTGATCCCTTCAGCCAGGGAAGGCACACACTCCGAGTAAAAGGTGTCACAGGAATCATCAAATCACAGAATTGTTTAGGTTGGAAAAACCCTCCAAGACCATCGAGTCCAACTGTTCCTTCAGCGCTGCCAAGGCCACCACAAACCTTGTCCCCAAGTGCCACATCCTCACGGCAGCGATGCCCAAGGAGCCTGTCCCAGTGCTGGTCCTGGGAGCAGCAGGCTCACCTGGTGCTGCTGGCACCACCGTCATTCCCTGGGGATTGCCATTCCCTAGGGATTGCCCCGTGTGGATGATGGTTGGAGCCGAGCACTGCAGACTCATCTCACAGGGTTAATCTTTGTTGCAGCCTTTGGGAGGTGTGAAAAGATAAAACAAAGAAAATCCTGTCAGAACGGCTCCATCCATCCCCCCTTCCTGGATTATTCCTGGCCTGCCGTGATACCAGAGGGTATTTTTAGAGCCGTGGTCATGTGTTTGCTGTATCTGATGTGCTGCTGTGCCTCCTGCCCGCCTGGTCACAGGAGTGTGGGCTTCACCAACAGGTTCCTGTCCCTGGTCATGGATGGCTGGTTTAAAAAAAGTTAAAAAACAAAACCTTAAAGGGCTCTTAGCAACCTGTTGGGTTTTTAAATGGCCTGTGAAGACAGAAAAATCCCATTTGTAGTAATGCATCCTGCAGTAATGTAGTGTAACCATACAGTGCAATACCTATAATCTGTCTTGTAGATCTTCAGAACAATCTTTTCTTGCAAAACCAGTGTTTTTCTCGAAATACATACCTGTAGAATCATAGTTTAGGTTGGAAAAGACGTTTAAGATCATCAAGTCCAACTGCTGCCTTAGGCAACCAACACACTGTAAAATATTCACCTTTAGGTCACAAGTTGTCATCTATTTCCTGTGCATATGTGGATTTAGAAAACTGGAAAACAGGTCCTTCAGCTATGGAGAGGAATCTAAACTGTGCAACTTTCCTGGTTCAGAAAGAATCTCGGTACCCAAATTTGAATGGGCCAGTTATCAAAATGGGTAACATTCTAAAATATTGTATGTATTTATACATATATATATATATATATATATGTACCCTGATTCCTCTCTTATTGAATGCATTAAATCACTGGGATGGACACCCTGTTTTCTCCTTGTAGAGTCTTACCTGCAGCTGCTCTCTTACCTGTGCACTCATGGAGGTCTTTAGGGCCAGGGCAGTGAGATAACAATGAGCATGTCAATACAGTGGCTATAAACCAAAATAAATCTGCTCAGAGGGATGGAAAATCATTCACAAATCACTGGGCGGGGGGGTCACACACTGCTGCCCTAGACAGGCTTCCCACAGACCAGACAGATAACAGGAGCAGGACATTTGCTCAGGAATAAGAAATGGAAAGAGAGCACCCCAACCTTTTGAGTTCTACCTCCTCTGAATCACATTCGTATTGACTTGTTTAAAATACGATGCAGGCAAAATCTGTTTCTCAAGAGTGACTTATGCTGGAGTTAAAAAACAGAAAGCAAATTTTGTCTGCCAGCCAAGGAAAACTTGGATTGGCTATTAAACCCAGGATTTTGTTGGCTAGCATTGTATATGATTACATGAAAGTGTGGGAGCTAATGCTTTCTAAAGCTACTTTTCCAGCCTTTCAGATGCTTGGTCATATCACCTACTGTAGCTGTTGAGCAAGACTGCCCTCCCCGCCAGCCCTGCACCTTCCAGTCAAACCCCCTCGTGCCTGGGGAAGCTCAGGAAAAGCACTTTTTGTCCTACTTGTTTGTTTTTAAGTAAACATTGCTGTCTGTGTTGTTCTAGACAAAAGATCTTTGAAACAATTTCACTGAACTGCAAAGGAGGGGGAGAAACTTGTTGACTGTAAACTTCCAACTGGCTTCAGCTGCCAGAGGTGAGAAAGTGTCCCAGCAGGTGTGAATTATCCTGGTTTTGTTGAACAATAGGGAGCTGGAGCCAGAGCTGGAGCCACAGTCCAGCTCAGCTGAGGAGGATCTCTGCAGCTCTGTGGAGTGGAGCTTGACTTCACCTTCGCAGAAGATCCGTGGGAACATGTATAGGGATTGTTCAGCTTGAAGAAGAGAAGGATCCAGGGGGACCTTGGAGCCCCTTCAAGTGCCTAAAGAGGCTCCAAGAGAGCTGAAGAGGGACTTTGGATAAAGACCTGGGATGACAGGGCAAGGGGGAATGGCTTCCCACTGCCAGAGGGCAGCGTTAGATGGGATATTGGGAAGGAATTCTTCATAATGCGGGTGGGGAGGCCCTGGCACAGGGTGCCCAGAGAAGCTGTGGCTGCCCTATCCCTGGAAGTGTTCAAGGCCAGGTTGGACAGAGCTTGGAGCAACCTGGGATAGTGGAAGGTGTCCCTGCCCACAGCAGGGCTTAGAATGGGATGATCTTTAAGGTCCCTTCAGTCCAAACCCTTCTGTGATTCTGTGATACAGCCCTGCCTTGTTTTGTAGGGGCAGCATCAGCTGATGTGTGCAGGACCCTCAAGAAGAGCAAGCGATGCAGATGTCCCTTGAACTGGTTAACTTTGGATTTTCTGAATGAGTGTTTTTGTCTTTATGTTGTTTATGGAGTTACTGAAAACATCTCCTGTATAGATCCCTGCAGAGAGCATTGAGGTGACTTCTCTGTCTTTCTGCCCTGGTGGTGCTGGGCCTGTTTGGACACATTTGTCTTCTCTGCTCTTAAACTCTTCCTGTGAAAAAGATTGTCCTGCCTCCTTGGTCCAGTGTTTGGTGCCCTTATTGCAAACAAATTTTCCCTGATGTGTAAAACTTATGCTCCTTCCACCCCTTTGCCCTGAGCCCTCCTTATTTTCTGGAAGCCAACCTGCCCTTGCAAGAGAGGGGAAAGTCCCTGGGAGCCGTGGTTTCTGCAGGACACCTGGGGCTGTGGGTGGGAGAGTGAGGGGGCTGCACTTCTGTGCCTGAACTGGAAATAATTCTGTGGGAGCTCTGAGTTTCACTCCCATGGTGAAATAGTTGCTGTTCTGTCCCGTGTGACACCACACTTGGCAACAGGGAGGTCTGGGCCGAAGCAAAGGTTTTGTTTTGCTGCAGTTTTGCAGTGAGGATGATGATGATGATCCGTGACACACCTTGCTGGAGGTCACCAGTGTTCAGATGGCTGAGATGGTGAGAGCTGGGGAGGATTAGCAGAATTTGGGTTGATACTGTGAACATGCTGTTTATTTTGGGAAATTCAACAACAAACTGAGATGTTTGATTATCCAATTTATCCCCTGGGCTAGGATTTGTTGATGGAATACAGGTTTCATCAAGGAGATGCTACAGGCAAAACCTGAGATCAAAAGCAAGTTCCTGAATGCTGGTTGCTGAGGATTTGTGTTTCCATACAGTGACAGGGATATTTGCTGCCTTCTTCCCTGCCTGTCCTCTGCCAGCACTGAGGGTTTTCTTGAGCTCTGAACGTGTAGGTGATGTGATTCTCTGAGGTGGAGTGGGGTTGGTGGTGTGGTGTGATGTGTGTGGCCAGTGTTGCACCAGAGTCTGGTTTTGGGCAATGCAAGGCAGCGATACCCAGCTCCAGATGAGCTCTGTGATCAGGGTGGGGTCTGTGTGCTGTGCACTGAGAGGGGAACACTGACCTGGTGGGCTTGGCTTGGACATTCCGAAAAAAGTGGTCATCAGGTGGGTCCTGTCTCCCCCATCAGCTCAAAGGGCACAGCACTATTATAAAATAAATGGTTTTTAGGGTGTACAGAATTGAGGCTCTGATTCAAACATGCAGCAAGTTTGACTTTCCTGCTGATGGCTCTTGGGTGAGGTCTTGGTGCCTGTCAGCGTTGAAGTTTCATGGGAGCTGTTGCCCACAGCTTTGATCTCTGTAGCCAGCTGCAGTCACCTCCCCAGAGCTTGGGATTTTTTTGCCTTTCCCTTTAAGGCCTCACCCCATGAAGGTGCCCAGGGCATGACAGTAGCCACAAAGCTTGTGAAACAGGCCAGGAAGAAATGACAAACACGTCCTTACTCAGCATCACACGTCGGCTGATCAGATGCTGCTGCTCGTGTCAGCAGCCTCAGCTTCTCACAGAACTTTGGGAAAATTCTCCTGGCAAGATACCCAGAGAGTCCCCAGCATCAGATTGTGGCAAAGGTCAGACACTGGAATAGGCTGCCCAGGGAAGTGGTGGAGTCATCACCCCTGGAGGGATTTAAAAGATGTGTGGGTATGGCACTTGAGGACAGGGTTTAATGGCGGCCTCATCAGTGCTGGGTTAATGGCTGGACTGAATCTTAAAGCATCTTTTCAAACCTAAATGATCCTTTAGGAGGGGGCTGGAAGATAAACCCCAGTGTGAAGGGCTGGGAGACTTCTGGGGGAGAAACAGCATAGAGAAGTCACAGCCCCATTCACCTGGATAACCCCAGAGGAGTTACACTGCTCTGCTCAGGAGAAGGAGGTGGGTCTGGGTCTCCTCATCCCACCTGGAGCAGCCCACTGTGGAGGGCTCTGCTGTGGGAAAGGCACTGCAGAAGTGCTCTGATGCTACCAATGAATAATGCAGGAGTGCTGAGCAAGCAGTACATGTATGGGAAGGATTTGGAAAGATGTTTTATCTTTAGAAGCAAGGACGCTTCATTAATCTCCCTGAATAATGCCAAGCCATAAATTGTATTGGTAATAGACATATCTACGTAATGAAAAGTAGCTTCACTTGGTCTTTACATGAAAAGAGGTTGGAAGCAACTGTGGTTTCAGGCAGTCCCATCATGTTAGAAATTGTGTGCTGAGAGTCAGGGATGGAAGGACCCAGCTGTGTCCAGAGCCACCTTTGTGTCCTGTCACATCATAGCTTGTGTCCCCTCCACAGCATCATGGAAAATGAAAATCAAAACAAAAAAAAGGTTAAGAAAATGGCTGGGACTTGCAGGGAACTTGCCTTGCTTCCTGCATCCAAAAATATTAAAACCAGCAGCCCGTGAAGTCCAGACCACAACAGAATTTAGAGGCTGTGGTGCAAGTATCCAGGAAACTGGGTTTGTATGGTAAGGCCACAGATCTGTAACCCAGTAATCCCCAGCACTGGGAGAGCTGGGAGTGGGTTTGCACTGCAGTGTGGTGAAGTTGTTTGGCCAGGCTGGGGAAACCAACTTTTTATTTTAAGAGCTGGGGGGGAAGAAAAACCTCCTTGAATGCAAACTTTGCACAGGAGCAGCTGCTGGGGCTTTGGGTACTTCTGATTCAATGGATTTACCCAGGAAGTGCCTCTAACAAAATAAAAGTAGAAGTGTTTCCAGAGGTTGTTTTGTTTTCATCCAGCATTTGAATGTTGTTTTCCTCTCTCAAATCCCAAACCACCCAAGTCCCTTTGATACTTTTTCATTCCTCTCTTTGGGTAGGTGGTTTTTGGTCCATGGCTGGAATGGATGAGTTGCTGCATGGGGCTGATGAGCACCCATGTTAACCTGGGCAGGGAGGCTGCTTCCCAATCCCATCAGCAGTGAAGCACCAGTGGTGGGTGACACTGTGACCAGCAATCCATGGGACCTCCTGGATGTCACCCACCTGGAGGCAGATCTGAGTCACAGGGAAATGATTCTCCACTGCCTTGTTCCTTGCACAAGTGATAGTTGGGCTGGTTGGAGGTGGGGGGATGGGTTTTTTAAACCCAATTCCAATTTGTTTGGTGTTTTAGTGGAAAATCATTGGGATACGGTGCAGTGGGAGATGCCAAACTTGGTGTCGAGGAGGACAGCAGGGCTGGAAAAGCTCTGACTTTGCCACTCATCTTCCACTGACAAGGTGTCCTGCCACACCCTCTGAAGGTGCAAGAAGCTTTAAACTCCTGTCAAAATTACTTGAAAGAGAGGAAAGGCCAGGCTGAGGATGAAGGGATTGCTGGCAATCTCCAGCCTTGCAGCTCCATGGCTTTTGCAGTGGGATCTGTGCATCCCTGTCAGCCCTGCAAGGAGGAATCCTCACTGCTTGTGCTGAGCTCTTGGTGTGGTGGTGGAGAAAAGACACTTGGAAGTCATGCAGGGAGTGAAAGTCCTCTGGGATCCTGGGAGAAAATCTATTCTATTCTATTCTATTCTATTCTATTCTATTCTATTCTATTCTATTCTATTCTATTCTATTCTATTCTATTCTATTCTATTCTATTTTGTCCTGTCCTGTCCTACTCTACTCCACTCTACTCTACTCTACTCTACTCTACTCTATCTTGCATTCAGCATGCTGATCCCATCCAGGTTGGTGTCAGCAACAGGGGCAGGCACTGTGTGACACACAGGGGCAGGAGAGGGGCAGCAGGCAGTGCCAGCACTGTGGTTCAGGCAGCTCCCTGGCAGCTGCATCCCAGGGAGAGCAGCGAGACTCTCCCGGCCTTTGTGCCGCCGCCCCGGGAGCCGATCAGGTTTCACCCCAAAATAATTTCCCTCTGCAAACAGTGGTGGCCGTTATAAGGTCTGAAAGCTGAGCACAGCCTCACATTGGTTGCTTTATCAAGCCAGGAATTTTCTGCATCTCTGATCTCTCCCCAAAATCTGTTTTCCAGTTTTTCCCAGGGGTGTGTGGTGGGAGTGGGAAGCCAGGGCTTCTCACCACCTCCCCCAGCTCCTCCCTGTGCTGCTGTGAGCTGGTCCTGCTGAAGCTGGGGCGCTTTCATGCTCTGAACCAATTGTCAGCATCTGATGGAGAAGTGTCTCTGGGACTAACACTGCCTCCTGCTGTGTTTCCATATAAAACCCTCAGTGTTTGCTTTGCAGCTTTCCTTGTCACACTGCTTCACGTTGGGAGTTGCAGTTTGTTGTCCCGTGTCCGTATGCGCATATTCCACAGCGGCAAAGGGGCTGTGGAAAGTGGCAGGGCAGGGAATTTGTTCGTGGTGCCCAATTTTCTGCCTTTAACAAGTCCCTTGCTGTGTTGCTGCTTGTGAAGTGGCCCAGAGGAGGAGCAGAGGCTTTGCAGGCATTACCCGTGTGAGTGCCTGTCTTTAACAGATTGCCAGAGAGCTGCAGCCTCCTATTTCCCTCTGCTTAAGACATTTCCCTTCCTAATACCAGGAGGAGACACAGTGGGACAGTGGAGGAGGCAGAGGATAACTCAGAGTTGTGTAAAACCCAAAATCCTGAATTTTCCCTTCGCACCACACAAAGAGAGTTGGAAACCTGGAATGCCTGAGCATTCCTGAGCAGTTGCTGGAATCCTTTTGAGCTGCGAGCTTCACTTCTCCTGCGGGGAGCTGGGATGTAAACCTCCCCCTGCCGTGGAGGTTGCAGATGTAGTGCTGAGTGGGATGATGCTGTTGCTGTTATCATGACATGGTAAAGCCTTTCCCAGGCTGTTCTGTGCTGGGTGGGTGCAGTTTGCACCTCTCCAGGCAGGGTCGGAATTGCTGGAGGTATTCAGCACTCAGGTCCTTCTGCAGGGTTTGCCTGCAGCAGAGCCCAGCTGCATGGGACTGCATGAGGAGGGAATGGAATGAAATAGAATAGAACAGAAGAGCTTATTTCAGTTGGAAGGACAAGCAGTAATGGCTTTGAAGTAAAAGAGGATTGGATTAGATATTAGGAACAATTTCTTCATGATGAGGGTGCTGAGGTCCTGGCACAGGGTGCCCAGAGAAGCTGTGGCTGCCCCATCCCTGGAAGTGTTCCAGGCCAGGTTGGACAGGGCTTGAAACAACCTGGGATAGTGAAGGGTGTCCCTGCCCAAGGCAGGGGGTGGAACTGGATGGTCTTTAATGTCCCTTCCAACCCAAACCAGTCTGTGAATCTGTGATTTCTTTCCCAAGTTGGTGGTCAAAATCTGGGACAGGCTTCCCAGAGAGGTGACTGATTACCCAAACCTGTCAGTGTTGAAAAGGCTTTTGGACAATGCCTTTAACAATACTCTTTAAATTTTGGTCATCCCTGAATGGATCAGGCTGTTGGACCCCAGCCAGTGTTGTGTATCTCCAAATTTACTGGATTTCTGCACATTTATTGCTGTGTTGCTGTTGACTGGCTCGGAGCCACTTGAGGCTCCAATTAGCTGGAATCAGTAGCCTGGAGGGTAAGAGGAGGGTCATCAGCTTCCAGAAATGCTGTCGTTCCTCCTGTTCATCTCTTCTGAGTAGTGGAGGCTGAATCCTTCCGTGTGAGTAACTGCAATGTGTTGCTTCTCTTCAGAGGAAAACGATGCAGGGAAGGGAATTTTCTTCTGCAGGGAGGTCTGTTCCTCCTGCTCCCTCCACAAAAATACGAGGTTTTCATTTTGTTGGTAGCTTCTTCCCAAATATTACAGAATTTGGTCAAGAAAATGAAATCTCAAATTCTCCTTGTGGCTTTTTTGATAGCTGAAAATGGACATTTCAGCCAGACAAGAGAAGGAGGATTTTGATTTGAGTGAAAACTTGCATTAGTGGGGAAAGTTTTTTGTGTTTCAGGCACTTAGAAGTGTCAAACTCATCACTGCTCAGAGCTGGGACAGGAGTTGGGCTCCTCAGCATAATTTTGGTGCCTTTGATGGGCATCAGCAGTTATGGGACAGGAACCAGGCATGGACAAACCACCCAGCCAGGCAGTGGGAACGTGAAATTTCCAGGACCAGTGTTCTTTGTCCTTTAAGTTCAGTGTCCACATTGACCCACGTCATGTCTTCTTGGTGGAAGGGGATCATGGAAACCTTCCCAGTGAAAAAGCTGTGACTGGGACTCATCATTTTAGCCCCCCCCCAAAACGAATCCTTGCAGCTCCTGGGATGTTTTTGTGAAATATCAATAAAAACTGGGCCAACAGCGGTTTTATTCTGAAGGAACAACGTCGCTCTTTGTTTCGAGGTCCTGCAGCGCTTCGTGGGTATATGAGAAACAAAATGTGAGGCTGGTTATAAAGGAAAGACGAGCCAGCTGCTGCAGGCAGCACTGCAACACAGAGAATTCCACAGGGAAAGGTGAATTACCCAAGGAAAGGTGTGTTTTAGTTCGGTGTTTCTGCCTTACGAGTGCTTGTACAGCTGGGGAAGACACAGGGAGTCTGTTGAGTGTTGCTGCTCTGGTGCAGACCGGGGAGAGTCAGCTCTTTGTGTCACTTTTTTGTGGGGGTTTCCTAAAAAAGAGGAGTTTCACTTTGCTTTGATTGTCTCTGTTGTAGATGCACAGATTTTCCCGTCCTCCCTGAGTCAGCCCCAGCTCTCCCCTCCCTCCTCTTTGACGTTGGCACTTCGGGGCAGGATCAAAGCGGGTGAAATTAGAAAGTCTCCTCCTCGCCGTGACTCATCACTGGCTTTGGTCAAGTGCTTTGCTCTGGGTGATGCGAGCAGCAGAAAGGGGAGGGCAGGGATGTCTGCATCCCCTAATTCCTCCTGGGAATTCACCCCAGCGTGGGGGTGAAGCTGCTTGTCCTCACTTCACAGCATGGCTAGTGTAGTTTTCTGTTCATCCTACCTTAAAGCCAAAGCAAAATGGGTCAGTTTTTACCCAGGCAGGAAATCTTGTCAAATCTGAGATCTGATCAGATCCATTAAGTTACTTTTCCTTTCATTTACTGCAGAGAATTCGAAGCAATGAGCAACCAGGTGTTTCCCCAGGCTCCCCCAGGGCAGAGAGTTGTGGCTGGCCAAAGCCAGGGCTTGATTTTAACACCTCAAGCATTGCACAGAAATTTTCTTCTTTGAAGTCCTGGGTGTGTTTTCCCTGTGAAGGGCTTGGCAGCATAACAGGCTCGTGGTCTTCAGCCTGTGGGATGCGTGCAGTGAGGGCTGCTCCCCTTTACAGATGTTCTCTAGTGTCTAAGGCTGATTTCCAGCAATAGGCTCCATGTCCCGTAACTCCTGGAGGGTCATAACAGAGCTGAGAACTGGCTCAAACCTCAGACCAAACCACAACCATCCTCATCTTCAAAAAACAAAAAATTTGGTATAGCTGCACAAGCTTTGCACAACCTGGATTTGTACAAAGAAGCCAATTGGTCCTGGAAGGGGTTACCTGGAACCATTCTTCCCACCTGTCTCAGATGCTTGTGAAAACCTTAAAAAGAAAGAAAACCAGTGATTTTGTGGCTGGTAGATGCACAGATTCAGCCTGTTAGCTCACCCTGCCTGCATCCTCCCAAGCAGTTCGGGATAACTTTGGCTGGGACATGGAGGAGGACACACATTTATCCCAAGAGATGGATCCAACATCTGTCCCAAAAAGTGGGCTGACCCCATGGCTTTATGGGGTTCCCCATGGCCTTGCTGTGATCTCAGGGCTTATCCATGTGCAGCTTTGGCTGGGAGCACCCTTATTGTCACCCCAGCCAGGAACATTTTTTGCAGCATTTTTATGCAGTATTTTGCTAATCCCTGTTTGCCATAATTGTGACAGTGACTTTCATTCATAGCACTTAGATGTGTATAAAAGCAAAGCTTTCCTCAAAACTCCCTTTTTCTCCAGGCATCGCTTAATATGTGGAAATTACACTCTTGGCCGCTGTGGTTCCAGCATTTATTTTTATTTTTACCATTTCCATGTCTTCTGTGGGAAAGGAAGCAACGGTAGCAGCCCTCAGCATCCAAAGATAGGAACCACTTTGTTTTAGCTTCACTTTGGCCACGTTGAATTTTGCTGAGCACGTCTTGGCCAAGCTCCAGGACGCTGGACCAAGCCCACCATATTCAGAGAGAAGTGAATAATTACTACTTTGTGGTGGCAACACGGGCAGGAAGGAAAAAAGTGTTTGCAAAGTGCTTTGAAGATAATGACACCCCCAGTCTGACGAGTGGCAGCGGCGCAGAACATCCTCTAGATAGCTCGTTAATGCCCGGTGATTAGAGGAGCAGACAAGGAGCGCTGTTCCCAACAGCGCCTGGTTTGGACTTCCTTTAAGGAGGGAGTGGTGAAAGGGAGGGCTCGGCCAAAAATAAACGAGCATCTCAAAGGCAGATGGTCCTATTCAGAGACCTAAAATTACACCAGCGGAGGGCCAGGCAGGATGAAAGGAATTAGCATCTGGTGGCGAAGGGAGGGCAGTGTCGCTGAGGGTGGGTGACCAGATGGCCCGGGCGCAGTCGGATGTCCTCCTGCAGGCAGTCGCAGCCTTTCCCCACTTGCAGACCTCAATGTATTATTTTTATAGGGTTGTTGGTTGTTTTTTTTTTTCCCAGGGAGGTGCAGATTCCTCTGGAGCAAATGTAGGCTCACTGGCAGGAGGCTCAAGTCTCCCAGTTCCCTTTTATGGACCTGTTCACACCCTGCTCCTGCAGCCACTGCAGGCCGGAGCGAGTGAGTGCTGAGAAGCCTTCAGCTTAGGCTGGAACCTTCCAAAAGCACAGCACTAGGAATAATCTGAGGGACAGGCACATCCACCCCGAAGGGGAGGAAGTCCAGAAAGATTCAAGCACCCAATTTCCTAATAAATGTGAAGCTGGTCACCTAATTCGCTTGTGAGATAGGATTCAGTTCCTAGCTGAAGTGAGGTGCAATGAGCCACTGGTTATGGCCACTCCAGATGCTTGGGGTACTGTCCTGCATCCTGGGCAGATCATAGAATCCCAGACTGGTTTGGGTTGGAAGGGACCTTAAAGCTCATCCAGTTCCAGCCCTGCCATGGCAGGGACACCTTCCACTATCCCACGTTGCTCCAGCCTGGCCTGGGACACTTCCAGAGATAAGGCAGCCACAGCTTCTCTGGGCACCCTGTGCCAGGGCCTCAGCACCCTCACAGCCAGGAATTTATTCCTACTATCCCATCTAACCCTACCCTTCTGGCAGTGGAAAGCCATTCCCTGTGTCCTGTCTCTCCATCCCTTTTCCCAAGTCCCTCTCCAGCTCTCGTGGAGCCCCTTTAGGCCCTGCAAGGGGCTCTGAGGTCTCCCTGGAGCCTTCTCTTCTCCAGGTAAACAGCCCCATCTCTCCCAGCCTGGCTCCAGAGCAGAAGGGCTCCAGCCCTTGGAGCATCTCTGTGGCCTCCTCTGGACTCATTTCAGCAGCTCCATGTCCTTCATGTATTGGGGTCCCACAGCTGGATGCCAGACTCCAGGTGGGATCTCCCCAGAGCAGATCAGAGGGATGATGCTCACTAGGTGATCCCCAGAGCAGCATTTTGGAGGGTGCAGAGGTGCCAACTCTTGTTTTCAGGTTTGTTTTCCCTTCTTAGGTGGAGCACCAAAAGCCTTTTGAGAACCTGTGCTGTGACTCCCAATCCAGGTTAAAATGACCTTTTTTAGTTTAGTCTTCCCCCTCACATTGTTATTTTTGGCTTGAAGGAGGGCAGTGACCTGGTTCATGGCACAGCCCCACGGAAGGGTTGTGTAGAAGGGGCAGGATGCAGAGCCTGGGGCTCATGCTGGCATAAGGGGAACCCTGGCACCCCATTCCCTGCGGGTCGCTCCAAGTGCATTCCTGTAACGTGACTTCAGACAGTATTTGAAAACTCATAAGGTTTAAAGCACTGTTGCAATGCAAGAGCAAACCTGAGAACTGAGGTTTAAATCCCTCCCCGCCTATACGGGGGATTTGGGGAGGGACTGGATTCGGTCCAGGGTTTCTCAATGTTAATTCTCCAATATCTCCGGCCATTCTGCAAAGACCAGGACAGAAATCTCTGGAAGAAGCCGCTGGCTGGTGGGGGGTTTGCCTTGCTCCGTAGCCACATTTATTTCTGTTTTACTTTTGAGCTGGTATTCCAGGAAAGCCCATTAAAAGCTGGCAGCCGGCTGCCGGGGAGCAGCTTGCCGGAGCCGAGCGCCGACGTGCGATGCCGGAGGAGCCGCGCCGAGGGTCGGGGATGACTGATGGTGCGAGGTGTCGGTGGAAAGGAGGGGAAAAGGGGGATGTTCTCACTCGGCTGAACTTCCTTCCTTTGTGTTTCCTATTAAGCCAGGGGAACCGCGCTGATGCGGCTGCTTTTGCAGCCTTCCAAGCTCCCATTTAACTGTGGATGATTTCATCCCGGCCTTTTTTTATGCTGAAGCCAGTGGCCTGCGTCATGCAGCAGTGAATTTAGGCAGATTTTATTTGCATGTGAGTCACTGAGCTTTTCCAGCTGAATGTCACCAACTTGGAATTTTTGTCTGATTTTGTTGTTGTTTTTGTCTCTTGGTGTTTTTCCACCGGTCTTTTTTCCCCTGCCCTTTGCTGCCTGCACCCCCTCGTCCCTCCGCAGCCTGCCCCCGGAAAAAATAGGAAAAGGCTAAATGGGAGTTTGGGTTGGCAGTGCAAAAGGACGGGATTAGGAATGTTCGGGGAGAGGGGGGGAAAAAGGATGCTTTATGTCGCTGGGAGGGAAGGACCAGAGCCAAGTCAAATTGAGGGCTCTAATTTGGGAGCGGTGTTATTACAGGTCAGAGGGAGTCAGTTACTGGCTAAATTGGGAGAGCTGTCACATGCCAGGGCTGGAAATGCTGCTCACATGGCTGGGGCACACAGGCTCCTGGGCAACTCGGTTTGATTTTGTTGACAACGCTTTAAAAAAATAAAAAAAAAAAGTTAAAAACCCCTTGTTTATTTTCCCTCAAATATAGGCTCCGTAGCAGCGTCCCTCTGCCTCCACTGCTGGCTCATCCTGGCCCTCGCTGCCCTTTGCACAGAGAAGTTTATAAATAGAGCAACTCCTCCATTATGTGCAGCTTCAGTCTCTTTATTTTTATACTGGAATCTGTTCAATGATTAACAGTTTAAACCATGTGCTGTATATCAATACCTTGCATACCCTTCATAACTTATTTTTAGTATTATTTTTCCCCCTTCTAAATCCTTTATCCATTTTAGGCAACACCGTTATGACATTCAGATAATTTTTTATACATTTATTTTAGCCTTTGAAGGAACTTATCTGCATTTCAATTAAGCTTTTGGTAAAAGGCTTTTTGCAATTGAAATTAAGAAGTCAGAGGAGTATTTCCTCCATGCCTGTGGTTGTGCCTGTAGTCTCCTCACTGAAAGTCAGGAAGATTCGGGCGTTTTTATGGATTAGACTCAAAGAAGAGATACAGAAATTGCATGTTTTATTTCTTTGGCTTCCTGCATCCTAGGAAATTCCACTGAAAATCTGGATTTGAGGGCGTGTGGAGGCATGTGAGCAGTATAACCCTGGTGTAAGTGAAAGCAGGCAGTGAACTCATTTCCCACCTGTACCCCAGGTCCCAGAAGCAGCAAAACCAGCAGCGTTTTCCCAGCAGCTGAGCTCATGGGCTCCAGGGAGTGATGGGACTTCTGGAAGCAATCTGCAGCCCCTGTTTAATTATGCTTTTAATCCTTGCTGACCCATCCCATTGCCCTGGGCCGGGCTCCACGGGCCGGCTGAGCTCAGCTGGCTTTGCACAGCAGCCAACAAAAGCCACTTGACCCAGGATCTTGTTGGGATATCTTTGTCCCTCAGACCTGGCATGGCTGCTCCGATATTCCTGTCTCCTCGTTGCATGCACAAGGGCTGATGGATTCCCCTCTGCTGTCCACGAGGGACATCATTTCGGTGTCATTTCTGCCATGAGAGCCTTCTCCACCCACCTGTGGATAGTGCTGCTGCTTTCTCCTGTCCCAGTGGGCAGAGGTGGAGCAACACCTCACCTGACAGTGTCCACAGCGTTGATGAGGCTTTTGCACCTTTGTACACTCTCTGTGGTCAGGTGAGACTCTGGCACTATTTTCCTGCACTTCCCAAAGTCCATCCTCCCCATCTGAGGTTTGGGAGCAGGTTGCCCGTGATGCCCAGGAGCTTGGGTGCTCCAGTGAGTAAAGGGAAACTGGCACTGGGCGTCCTTGTCCAGTGTCAGGTTGCCTTCACTCTTCAGGACAACTCTCATAGGGGGTTGATTGTTTTGTCTGCCAAGCATCTGTCCTCATCCTAACTTTGGAGTGAGAAGCAGGAGGTGGCACCTCATCCTTGTTGATGCTCCCCCCTGGTTCTGAGCTCTCATTTCTGACACTGAACCGTTTCCCACATTTCTCTCTCTGAGCACTGAGCACTTATTGGATTTTCACTCTTGTTTCCCACCCGTTGGCACTGCTACCGTCAATGTAGACATCACGCTGGCTGGACTGTGGCTTGTGAAATCAGTGGAGCAAATTCCTCTTTCCCAAGGTGTTCTCTGTGCCAGTGCTGGCCACGTTGTGTCGAGAAGCTCGAATGCCATCATTCATGTGGTGTAGATTCCCTTGGCACCCGTGGGGCTTTTGATAAGGTTTCCCAGTGTGTCATCTTTGCTCTGAGTCAGTGAAATGCTCTCAGCACTGGAAATCTCTGCACTAAATTAAAGTCCTGTTGCTAGGGAGTGTTGTGATAATACAGGGTATTATGCTCCGTAGCAAAAGTGTGCAACAGTGCAGCCTAGAAAACAAATCCATAAAACCTCCCGTCGGATGCACAGTGTGAAAATCGAGTGTGCTTCAGCTCAGTATTAAATATGTCATGGAAAAAGGCTCCCTCTCCTCCTGAATTTCCTGAAAGTCTGCTTTGGGCTGAAAACTGTAGTGGCTGGAGCCAATTTAGAGAAGGAAAAATCCCTGCTCTTGTTGCTGTCTGCAGAAGCTCCTTAATGATCGTGCCATGCAATTCTCCAGTGCTAAAAATACATCACTTCTGGGTTTGTACAAACAGCCTCCTAATGACTGGAGCTCTGGCAAGCTCAGGAGGTAGAGGGGGAAAATAGTGGCAAAAATATGAAAATCTTACTCATTTCTACTCACAGTGGAGCTGGGCTCTTCTGTCTTTGTGGATCTCAGTGGGAGTTAAGGGATGTTTTGGTGAGAGAGATTCCAGTTTGTTCTGCATCTGACCCAAATAATGGGCATTCTGCTCACATTTTGAGTTTACAAGTTGGGTAGAGGGTGCTGAGCTCGCTGCCCTGCTGCTCTGTCTGCTGGTGGGGTTTCATCAGCCTGTTTGGGGTGACAGGATGGGAAGATCTGATCGAGGGTTGTCCTTGAGCCTGGCTTCTGTGCCGAAATTCCCAGCTCCTGCTAACACTTGATGGGGCTGCTGCTGCTTTGGAGAGCATAATGGAGAGGGGAGCTGCCAGTGATAAACAGCTGAACTCGCTGCCCAAGGAGAGCTGCCTTTAAAAGGGCAACAAGAGGAGTAGGGCTCATGTCTTATCTCACACAGGGGTTTTGGAGAGGGGACCAGGGGGTTGTTTGCTTTTTATTTCCCCAGAACTTACATGTCATACAGTCACCTGCTCCTTTCCTGGCATCCCAAGAAGAATTGCAAGAAATTGTTGAAAGAGTTGCCCAGAGAAGCTGTGGCTGCCCCATCCCTGAAGTATTTAAGGCTGGGTTGGATGAGTCTTGGAGCGCCCTGGTCTAGTGGAAGGTGTCCCTGCCCATAGCAGAGGGGTTGGAACTGAGTGGTCTTGAAGGTCCCTTCCAACCCAAAGCATTCCAGAATTTTATGAAACTGGCTGTTCTTCCAAAATGAAGTGCAGCAGCCCATGTGCCTCTTGCCACCCAGCTGTGCTGATAAACCCATCCCTCCTGCCTCAGCCCTGGGTGGTGAAGGACTCTCCTGTTGCATGCGGGGGGATGCTGGGAGCCATTGCAGGAAGGCTGTGCCTTTGGAACAGAATTGGTTTTGGTGGTTAAATATTCACTGCTGCATTTAACAAGGGATATTGTGCAGTTAATTTACATGGAGCTTCTTAATCTCAGTAATTAGGAATAGAGGAGATGCTCCTTCCTGAATTCTTCTGTGCACTTGTCAGTGCTGAACCACAGAATCACAGATTGGTTTGGGTTGGAAGGCACCTTAATGATCAGCCCATTCCAACCGCTTGCCATGGACAGGAGCACCTTCCACTAGACCAGGTTGCTCCAAGTCCTATCCAACCTGGCCTTAAATCCTGCTCTGTAGTCAGAAACGTTTTGCTTTTCATCATTATGTGGCTCTTGCCTTTGTTTTTCCAAGGAACCAGTGTTGCCTGCAGTGGGGATTTCCCCAGCCACCACCTTTTGTGGGACGTGCTGTGCTTACTGCTCCGGTTTTTTTGCCTCTCTTCCCTGCATCCGCTCTTGGTCTGTTCACCTCCCCTCCCACTTGGAGCTTCTCTGCAGCAGCCTCTCCGGTGGAAAAGAAACATTAAGTACTTTCCTCATGTATTTTTAGCCTCTCAGAGTGTGACGTAGCTGCTGGAAACACGGAGGGGAGCCAGCACCATGTGAACCCAGAGGTTGCTGCGCATCGCTGGCAGATTTTCCGTCGCGCTCCGGTGCTCCCTGGCACCGTGACGGAGCCGGGGTGTGAGGTGGGATGTGGGTGCTGGAGAAGGGAGATGGTGCATGTGCCCTGTGTGATGTCCGTCTGTCCTCTCCCCGTGGGTGCTGGTGGATAAAAGGTCCGTCTGTCCTTCAGAGAGGTTGTCCACCCTTGAATCTGTGCGTGAAAGTGACCAGTCGGGGAAAGGGCAATTCTGTGGTTGCCTTTTTTATATCTCATTATACACCAAAGATGCTGGGGTAGCACTGCTGAGCATGTTGGACCTGGAGGTTCAAAGCTGTGGGATTGGGTGCTCCAGGAGGGGAAGTGCAGAGCTCTTAATCCCACACACAGCAGTCCCCAAGCCCTCCTGGTGTCCAGGGCTTGTTCGCTGGCTGTTCCCAGCTCCTAGCAAAGACTTGTTCCAGGGCAAGAGCTTCACCACTGCTTCCCAATTCCTCCCCAAGTTGGGAGGGGGAGGGAGCGACAGCAAAACGCCAGCCACGGGGGTTTATTGGCTTTTCCTCTGTCAAATCCCGCGTTATCCGCTGGGGTGAGCGGTTTTGGTGACCTGTGAGGAAGCTGCTCCCGGGACGCAGAGCTGGCCTGCCCCGGGCGCTGCAGCGCCGGCAGCCGCAGGAGGTGCCAGGCAGCCGTGGATGCAGCGGGCACGGTGCTGCCTGGCTCGGCTCCCGCTGCCTTCAGACGTGTGGGATTAGGTGCTCCCGCCCCGCCGGGGTCAGCGCCGGCGCAGGCACAAATTCAGCCCCGTAGCAGGGGGAGGCTGGTGGGATTCGCACACTGCAGCCTCAGGGGCGTGGAGGTGCTTGGAGACATCACCGGTGTCTTCTCCCCTGTGTTGGCCGTGATTTTTGCGTGGATCTTGGGGAGGTGAGGAGCAGGATTCAGGTTCACCGGCGTTCCAATGTCAGCCTGCCTCTCTGCCTGGTGCAGTTGGCAGGTCTGCAGTAACCTTTATCGCTGAGATGTTTTTCCTTTTAATTAGCGTCGGTTGCAATAACGAGGAGGCACATGCTGAAATTCTGATTATTTGGCCTCTGGTGGAGGGAGAAGGCTGCCAGGTTTAACAGCGAGGGTATTGATGTGCTCTGGATTGGGTACAGAGTGTTTCCAACGGGGTTCTCACTTTGTTTTCCTTAATGTTGGCCTTTTGACTGAGGCTGATTTACGAAGGGAATGATGTAAATCTGCCCAAACAAAGTATTGTGACTGGGCCGACGTGCAGGTGCTAATTACTGCAAATAATAATTTGAATCCCTTCAGCTGGAAACACTTTGTGCTTCACCTTCAATTGAGCTGCTGCAGCAGGAGCCAGGGCAGAGGTTTGTGTCTGCAGTACTGTTGGAGAGTGGATTTTTGTGATGGTAGTGGGGAGCTGGACCATCTCACAGACCAGTAAACCCAGTTGTGGGAAGGCTGGGACTGGCAGCAACCTGCCCTTGGTCGATACACTCGGTGCAAATTCAGACTTGTGGGTGAAATCTGTTGATTTTTTTGCTCTTCTGCTTTATCTTTGCAGCAAACTGTCCTGTGTGAGGTAGGGTGTGGTTTCTCCACCCCGCTCATAGAATCACTGAATGGTTTGGGTTGGGAGGAACCTTGGAGGTTATCTAGTTCAGAATCTGAAGTCAGATGAATTTAAACATAAAACCAGATAAATTCAAGTGGGATTGAAGGCAAACTGAAGTGCTTGGGAGGAGCTGGAACAAGTAGATGTAGAATTCAGGTTTGTCTGATGATGGTCACTCACTGGGAGATGATGTTGTGGCCAAGCAGAGGTTTTTGGGCTATGTTTATATGCAGAGTCAGGTTTCTGGACCTCTTTTGCTCTGGTGAAGGCATCCAGGCACCTGGAACAGGCATGAGATCCCAGGGTCTCACGGTTACCGCAGATTTGGGGGATTTTGATGGAAGTGCAGCATCTCCCGTGGATATGTGGAGAAGCTGGTGGGTAGTGATGTGCTGCTGGGTCTTTGCACAGCAGGAAGAGTCCAGGAGCTGATTTTTCTGCCCCTGACAAAAAAAAAGTGGGTGCCCTCCACATAGCTCTGCCCATCACCAGATTCAGTGTCGCATTCATGATCCAGGAAATGGCAAACAATGGGAACAAATCCTCTTCTGGGAGCTGCTGAGGAAGCTTCTTGAAAAACCTTCCTGCAAACCCAGAAATAGCTATCTCTTGCTCTGTGGCCACCGATTCCAGGCTCACTGGAAGCAGTTGCCAGCTGCCTAAGCATGGATTGGGTTTCTCTTTTGCTGTTGGCCATCCAAGGCATGAAAACCTCGGTGTTGTCCATCCCTAGAAACACTTGACTGCCATCCAGGAGCACCCAGTTCCTCCCTCCAATCCCTAATGCTGCAGGATGTCACTTTACAAGATCAAGGATCCCAGCCTAAACTTGTAGTACAAATTCCTGGTTCTTCTCCCCAAATACATCTGGGAGTGCAGTTCATTTCAGCCCTGCTGGGAATGTGCTCGGAGGGTGCCCTTCAGATTTGAGCATCTGGTTAATGGTTGGACTCAATGATCTTAGAGGTCTTTTCCAACCTTAATGATCCTATGATTCCCTCTCTTAGTCATTTCTTGCTTGGGCAAATTATCTGAATGGGCTTTTGAGAACTTTTTATGGAAAACTGAAAACAAGGGCATAATAAAACTGTAATTTAAGAGCCATTTGCTGACAACTGGAGCCCTTAAGTGCACTGACTTAGCATTGAGGGGCAATGATACCAAGCCTCCTGTGTGAATGTCCTCTTTGTCACTTGGAAGATCCTTGGGCAGTTTTTAAAACACTTCTAGTCTTTAAATTGTTGTCCTTGTTGCTCAGGATAAGCTGTTGTCTGTTTTATAAGTTATACATCACTCATCTCACTCGCTTCATCAAAATCACAATCAGCAAATTCATGGAAACCTGGAATGGTTTGGATTGGAAGGGACCTTCAAGACCACCTGGTTCCACCCCCCTGCTGTGGCAGGGACACCTTCCACTAGACCAGGGTGCTCCAAACCCCATCCAACCTGGCTTTGGACACTTGCGGGGATCCAGGGGCAGCCACAGCTTCTCTGGGCACCCTGTGCCAGGGCCTCCCCACCCTCACAGCCGAGAATTCCTTCCCAATATCCCATCCATCCCTGCCCTCTGGCACTGGGAAGCCATTCCCTGTGTCCTGTCACTCCATTCCTTGTCAAGTCCCTCTCCAGGTCTCCAGGAGCACCCTTAGGCTCTGCAAGGGGCTCTGAGGTCTCCTTGGAGCCTTCTCTTCTCCAGCTGAACACCCCCAGCTCTCCCAGCCTGGCTCCAGAGCTGAGGGGCTCCAGCCCTTGAAGCATCTCTGTGGCCTCCTCTGAACACTTCGCTTGTGTTGTGCTTCACTGTGAAATGTGCTAAGTCATATATATCACAACAGGAGAGAGAGGAGAACCCAGTTTCTGCATTCAAAATGAAAAGTTTTATCTTGGATGGGTTTGGTTGCTTTTTGGGTTCTTTCAAGTGCTTGAGAGTTACTTGGCGTTACTGTTGTTCCTTGAAGACACCTCACCTGGTGAGTCCCACACGTTCTTTTCCTGTGCTGACAGCTGCTCTTGGCCATCCCTCTCAGCAGGGGTGGTGTTTTTAAACTGGAATTCTCTGCTCCAGAAGTCTGTTTGCAAAAATCTAAACTAGAATTAAAACCCCTGCAGTTTGCTCCTTCAGGGTTTGTGAATGCAGGCACCAGTGTGCTACCCACGTTGTTTTTTGCAGGGACTGTGTCTGTTCCTGCCTTTGTCTATCTGGCCTGGCTTTACATTTGAAAAACTGTGACTTTTCCCAGGACATCATAACCATGTGCCTCTCTGGTGGTTGAAATAACTCCTTCATCCCTCAGGAGGCAGGTTCAGAGTAAAGGCAGGAAGGTCCCTCATGCAGTGCATTAGAGGTGGATCCATCACCCCTGGACATGGAGGCAATTAACAATTTGCAAGGATCCAGCAGTGATTAAGCAGATTTGTGACAGAGAAATCTCTTAATAACTTAATAAATTGACAAACTTCACCTCTTTTTCCAGCCAGAAAAGCCCCAGTTTTGGGGATGGTGTTGGTCCTATTCATAGCACGAGCACAGGTTTCAGCCTTGGAAGCAGGACCTGGCTATATTTGGAGCTGGATTTATCCACAGGCATGCTGCACATGCATCAGCTGGGCTGTCTAGCAGCAAAATCCTGTCAGTTAAGTAATCCTACAGTAGAAGGTAGTTTCACATCCCACCTTCATTCAGCTTCTCATCCAAGAAAATGTCCCATAATAAAAATAGGGATTTTCTGCTTCGGGGATACCACCAGCTCCCATCCCTTCCCAGTACAGGGCTGATCAGTTGTTATCTTAGCTCATCTCCAAAAGGAGATGGCAGTGCAATGGCAGCAGTGGGCAGGACAGGGATTTTTGGGGAGTTTCAAGGCAGCAGGTGGGGGGGATTCTAACTTTGGGGCTCCTTCTGTGCTCAGATTTGCTAATAGTTGTGACATTCCACAGAGCAGCGAAATCCTTGTGATGGGAAGCACCAGGCATCCCTGAAGCAGCAGCCAGGGGACCTAATGAGGGGGTCATGTAATTAGTGCCTGCACACTACAGACCCACCACAGCTATTGCATCAGGACCCTGGGATGTGGGATCCCAAAACACATCCTAATCTCAGCTGACATGGAGTGCTTGTTCTGGCAATAAAGGATGAGCTATCCCCGATGGCCAGGAGTGCATGGGAGCAGGTGGGGGGCTGAAGTGGGGGCCCCTGTATTCAGGGAGAGGGTGGAGAGGGGTTTGGGGTGTTGCCAGCCCCTGTCCCCTGCCCACAGGCAGCTCCAGCTTTCCCTCTCCTGCGCTGCCCTCTCCAGATCCCTCTGTTTTCTGGCAGATGGGATTAAGCCTGACCTTCCGCCCCATCTCAGAGAGAGCCAAACCTCTTTCAGATCTAATTATTTTCCATTTTTGTTTAATTGTGCACATCCTGCTGCTGGCTGAGAAGGAGAGCAGCTCCTGCCTGGGCCGGGGCAGGGAAGGGCACCCAGCCCTTCATCAGCCACAGGCTTTTGGGTCAGTGCTCCGTCTTTTGGGGTTGTGGTTTAAACCCCCAAATCTCTTGGCAAAGTTCCCAAGAAGCAGCTCTGGCATCATCCTGTGTTTCTCCAGTGGGGTCCTTTGTGCTCAGCTCTCCCCCATGTGAGGAGGAGGAGTCCAGCCATGGCCACCTGCCTCCCTCGTCATCATCCTCTTCCTCCTCTTCCTCCTCCTCCTCCTCCTCTCCTGCCCCCAGTTTACACCAGGCTCTGCCTTCTCTGTGTGTATTTTGCTCCTGTGTTTTAAGTGGCACCAACTTCTTTGAGCAGTGCATTGCAGGCCTTTTTTTAATGATCTTTGATTTCTCAGTTTATCTGAGCTGCTACAGAATCCCAGCTGGTGCCAGGCTGGGGTTTGGCTGTGCCAGCCTGAAAGTGCTGCTGAACCACCACGAGAGCGATGATAAAATATCGGGGTGTGACATCCCTCTCTGCAGGAGGATGGGAGAAAATAAGACATGTTTTCAATTCACCAAGCAGCTGACTAAGAGAGAGGGGACAGATAAATCAGATTCATCCCAACAGGAAGCCTTGCCCGGAGCAGGGACATCTGCATATGGAAAATATGGATATGCTCTGGTGGGCCTTGAGCCCTGCTACACTCTTGTATCCTTTACAGCATCACTTAGGCTGAGTGTTGCTTCCCCAAATCCCATTTTTTGGCACCAAAACAACCTCTCAGCCTTCCCATGGGCACGGGAGCACACCCAGAGTACCAAAAGTCACCTCTGCTGCAGTACAGCAGCTCCTTCTCCACCAAAGCTGTGCCACGTCGTGCCCCTTGCTCCTTTCGGCACAGGACGGCTCGGGCACGCCGTGGGCTGGCTCAGGAAGTGGCTCTGGAGGAGGGGGAGGTCTGTGGAGAAGTAAATACCAGTGCAGAAAGTTCCAGGCAGAGTCACCAGCGTTTCCAGCAAGCCATCTAGTGGCTTCCTATTAAAACACTTGCGTGCCTTGGAACTGGGGAGGTGAAGCTGGAGGGGTGAGTGCTGCTCACAGCCGCAGTTGTGTCGGGAAACTGATGTCCAGGGTTTGGTCCTGATTGGGAAAAGGTGCTGCTTTAACAGCCCTCTTCTGGGTCAGGGGTGGTGGGAGGGTTGGGTCGTACAGAGTCACAGAATCATGGAATATCCTGAGGTGGAGGGGACCCTCGAGGATTGTAGAGTCCAGTTCCTGGGTTACAGAATATCCTGAGTTGGGTATTGATTTGCTCTTGTGCCTTCTCAAGAGCAAACCTGATGACCTTTCCTGCAGATGGAGATCTGGATCTGCATTTCAGTGGTGTGGGTTCAGCTACCCTAGCTCAAAACCACGTGGAGGATAGAGGGATAATCAATGATTTAGAGCAGCTCCCTGTACAGAATGGATTGGAAGCAGCAGACAGGGAGGGAGAACATGAACCTTTGGGGGTTTTTTTTTCAGCATTTTACTTGATGAAGTTTTGGGCAGTGTGCTTAAAGCAGGCAGGAGGAAGTGCTTCTCCACCACACGGCTCAGCTGTGGCTCTTGTAGCACAGCCTAAGACAGGGGCTGAAAGTTTGAAGGCTTTACAGAGGGGTTTGGTCAGCACTGGAGGAGAGACTGCCCTGAGGCTGGGAAGTGTCACTTGGCTGGTCTGGGTAGATCCTGAGCTGTCCTTGTTTGGAGTTCATTTAAGCTCTTCAGAAAAACCTCTGGTGATGGAGATCTCACAGTGTCCTAGGCCATTCTGGGACAGTTTCATCGTGTCCAACTTCATTCATCTTTGCTGCAGTTCAAGTCACAGAATCATAGAATTGTTCAGGTTGGAAAAGCCCTCCAAGATCATCGAGTCCAACCATTCCCCCAGCACTGCCAAGGCCACCACTGACCCATGTCCCCAAGTGCCACATCCTCACGGCTGTTAAATCCCTCCAGAGATGGTGACTCCACCATTTCCCTGGGCAGCAGCAGATGTGGAGAGCAGCTTGGCCATGCCAGTGTTCACCTCTCAGCCAGGTATGAGCCAGGCTGGCTGGTGCAGCTTTTGGGTGCAACACCGTGTCTGACTGATGTGGTGCTTCCCAAGCCAGGCTCTTGCCTGCCTCCTGCTGCAGAACCATTTGTTCCCACCTGCACACAAATGTTTGCTCCTATTAATGCAGAAGTTCTTTCACATCTTCTTTTCAAGTCTCATAGAAGCATAGAATATCCTGACTTGGAAAGGACCCACAGGGATCATCCAGTCCAGCTCCTGGCCCTGCACAGACACCCCAACAATCCCACCCTGGGCATCCCTGAGAGCATTGTCCAAACACTCCTGGAGCTCTGGCAGCCTCGGGGCCGTGCCCATTCCCTGGGGAGCCTGGGCAGTGCCCAGCACCCTCTGGGGGAAGAACCTTTTCCTGATGTCCAACCTAAATGTCCCCTGACACAGCTTCATGCCTCCCCTTCAAGTCCTCAACGTTGTTTGACTTCTAATCCAGTTTCCTGCAGTGTATTCCTTTCTCTTAGTATGATACTTGCACGTGGATCACGTTTATCACATCACCCTTATCACCAATGACGTGCTGGGTGATGTCAGGGCCAGGACAGGTCTCCTTGCCCAGCACATCCTCGCAGCCTGACAGTGAATCAGCACCACCAGCTCCCTCCATATGGTTTTTGGATGAGTTGTGTGCCCACATTAGAGCAGTTTCTCTCTGCTGTGCTGCTGAGGGAGCCATGTGCAGCAGCACCTAATGAATATCAAGATATACAGCACTGCCTGTTCCTCCAGCTATTCACAGGCCAGTTGCTCTGTCGCAGAAGGAAATTAAATTGCTCTTGACAAATGGGTGTCGGCAGTCACTTATCATCTTGTTATCTTCTAAGTGCTTACAAATAGGTTGTTTCATTATTTGTTCCATCAGTTTTCCAGGAGTTCGAGTTAAGTGACCAGTTTGTAATTCCCTGACTTCTACTTCTGCGTATTTAAATCTAACCCCTAGGTTTGCTTTTTTATTCCTGGTCTTCTAAAACCTCTCCTGTTTGCTGTGATCTAACAGAGGAGCAGGAGCTCTGGGGCTGCTTCAGCTGAGCCCTTCCCTCCTTACCTTTGGGGCTGGTGGATGCACCAACACCCTGGTTGGATGATTGTGTTCCTGCTGGAAAGCTTCTTCCCTCTGTGCCTCTCACCTGTGTTGTCTCCTTTGAATCTTGACCTTTTCAGTTTTCCAACCAGTTCATTTGAAAGGTTAGCTTTATCCACTGAGTGCTTTTGTGTAGTGTTTTCTGTAATCTGCAACAATATGGAAAATTTGGGCCATGTTGTGATTTTGTTAAGAACAGCAGCAGTGGAGTAGAGCTGGGTATAGTTTGGCATTTTCCAGTGATTTTTCAGGAGCATCTGGTAACTTGTGGCATCCAGTTTGGCACAGTTTGCCATGACCATGGTTTTGGAGGGTGGTGACCCCCTTGCCAGGGAGGTGCTCACGCTGTGGCAGCACGCATGTGGAAATCCCTTTGCCATGTTGTATTTACCCTGCCAGGGCCTGGTTATTTCTTTATTAGCTCTGTTTTACAATTCCTCAATTATCTTCTTCTTTTTTCTCCCCCCCACCTATTCCTTCAACAGGAATCATTAACCAGTGGCAACAGGAATCCAAGGATAAAGTGATCTCCCTCTTGTTAACCCACCTGCCTTTACTGAAGCCCGGCAACATCGAGGCGAAAGTCGAGTACATGAAACTCTTGCCCAAAATCCTGGCGCACTCGATCGAGCACAACCAGCACATCGAGGAGAGCAGGCAGCTGCTGTCCTACGCCTTGATACACCCCGCCACCTCCCTGGAGGACAGGAGCGCCCTGGCCATGTGGCTCAACCACCTGGAGGACCGCACGTCGTCGGGGGGCTTCGGCGGGCAGGGCCGGGGCCGCTCGGACTCGGTGGACTACGGGCAGGCGCACTACTATCACCAAAGACAGAACTCGGACGACAAACTCAACGGGTGGCAGAACTCGCGGGACTCCGGCATCAGCGTCAGCGCCTCCAGCTGGCAGGACAAAAACCTGGCCTGCGAGAACGGCCACCTGCCCCTCTACTCCTCCTCCTCCGTCCCCACCACCATCAACACCATCGGCACTAGCACAAGCACCAGTGAGTACCCACGGGAGGCTCTGGGGGCAGTCCCCTCATCCCGCTAGGAATCGCTGCTTTGCCGTGGTTAGCAGAGGGGCTGAACTCATCTGGGCCATAGAAAACTCCTTTTTATTTTTTTATTTTTCCTTTTCCTCACCTGCTTTTTTAATTTCCTGCTTGCCTGGTTGGGGTTTTTTTCCTCTAGTCCTGTGGGGTTTTAAAGACCTGGGACCTGGAGAGGAGGGAAAACCAGCAAAGAGTAAGAAAAAGGTAGAGCAAAAAATATGCATTATCAAAGGGAACCCCCTGGTATTTCATGTAACTCTGTGTAGATTTGCAGTTCATGTTTCAAGAGTGCCTAAAGCAAGTGGAAAGCTGATGCTTCATGTCCAAAAGTGAGCTGGAGGACTTGAGTTCAAGTCCAAAAGTGTGCTGAGGACTTACTGGGAGGAAATGGGATTGGGACCCCAAGCACAGGCATAAGTTTTGGAAGCAGGACTGGAATCCACCAGCTTCAGGGTATCTGAAAATGTCCCCTTGTGTTTGCAGTGCAGAGGTGTGAAGCTGGTGGTGATTGGGGAGTTTAGAGGGACAGTCCTCAGTGTTTTCCAGGAGAGTTGGGTGGTTCTTCCCCCATGGAGACCTTGCCAGGCTTTGATGGACGGTGCAGAGCCCAACCCAAGGCTTGGACACACAGAGATGCCTCAGAGCTCTGTGACTGGAGATTTATCACAGGTTTTGTGTGAAGCTGTGGTGCAGCTGTAACTGGTGTTTAAAGCAACCATTGGTGCCTATGAGCCCTCCTTGGGAGAGCAGGAACAGGGCATCTCCTCAGTGGGATTCAGAAGCTCCCCTGCCCACCCATTTGCTCTGTGGAAGGCTGTCACACCTTTGGGTGACTGCCACCATGTCAAGGCTGCATGTCCTCCTTCACTTTGGGATATTCAGAAGTTGTCTCCAAGATGCTTTATCAGCATCTCCTAGAAATCAGGGATGCAGAGAGCACTTTGGGGAGGAGAGGCTTCTTGTGGCTGCAGCCCTGGTTTCTCTGTCAGCGTGCGGAAAGCCACAATTAAATAGCTAAAAGCTTTAAAATGGTCACTTAAGGCTTCTGGGCTTTTCCCTCTCCTGTAAGCATTGCTTTTTTTTAAAGTGGTGTTTCAAATCAACAGCAATGCAAAACACAGCTCTGGGTTTATTGTTGGAGCACCCTGGGCCCTGCCTCTCCCATGTCCATCCTTGCAGGCCCGTGGGGATTTAGCAGAAGAGTCTCAGCTTCTCCACAGACTCTAAACCATCATTCCCATCCAGTCCCCTGTCTGTGGAGCCCCCAGCTCCTGCTGCTGTGGGATTGTGTGATGTTCAGCCTCTCTGAGAGCGAGTCCCTGCCCTGTGGAGCTGTTCCAGGGTGACCGAGCTGCATGGGAAAGGTCTAACAAGAAGGCAGGGTGGGAAAAACCCCATGAATTTACTTGCAGATGGTCTGTTAAACCTCTCCAAGGATTATTTTGGGGAGGTTTTTGCAGGTCTGGTGGTTCAGAGGCTTTGGGAACCACAAAGGCAGTGGGAAGAGAGGCTTCAGAAGGGGTCTGGTTCCTCATGTCAGGATCTGGAAGCAGGGAGGTGTGGTGGGTGCAGCAGGTTGATCACTGACGGTGGCTGGAGCTCTGCAAGATGTGTTAGGTCTTGAAGGACTCTTTCCACAAACCCCACAGTGTTTCCTTGAACCTCTCTGTGCTCAGACTTAGCTCTCAGAAGAAGCATTGACCCACCCCTTGCCCATGATGGTCCCCAAGTATTGGCACGAGATGCCAAAACTGAGGCAACAGCTAAACTGTACAGCAGTGCCTGAGCTGCTGCACTGCTGTGATTTTTCCTAAATTCTCCCAGAATTAAGTGTGTGCAGCAGCACTGGGACAGGAACACCTCTGGGTCTACCAACAGCCCTACTCTTTACCCAGTCTTTTGCTTGAATCCCTCCTCAATCTCTGCCACTTGCTTGGCTGCACCATCCCCTGCTAGTGATAGTTTAGTCCCACGTGTTGAGCTGTTGTAACTCCTGCAGACGTATTTTGGTGGCACCATGCTCAGACAACCGTGGGCTGAGCTGGAGGTGACCCAACCACACTTCATGTGTTAGTGCATAAACTTCCTTAACACAATATTTGGCTTGGGCACAAGCCTGGTGAGTCCACAGATAGATGCTAAAAAGTAAACACGGCTGCCAGCCTTTGTCCCAGCCCCTTGACTCAATCGATACGTTTATTAATCTTTTATTCCAAAGCAAAGCCCTCAGCCCCATAGTGTTTGTTCAGGTTTTAGTGTTGGTATTAGTTTTAAGTTCCCCCTCTTACTCAGAGGTGTTGGTCTGTGCAGAGGGTTTAATGCAGCAACACCCTGCAGGGCACAGCCTTCCCTGACCCATCCCTGCAAAGGCACTGCCTGTTCCTGACACCGGAATGGGGCAGAGTCTTTCCCAGAGCAGTGATGTGGTGATCTTGCCTGAGCTATTCTGAGTTCTCCTGGTGCTGTGGCACAATTAGGTTTAATGCCATCATGGCACAGGGCTTAAATATGGGTGGCTGAAGCTCCTGTGATGTTTTGCTTTGTGCTATCCTTGACTTTGACTCAACCTAGACCCTGGCTCTGAGATTTGGTTCAGGGTTTGTTCATCTCCAGCTCTCCCATAACAGCACTGAGAGGGGTTAGCCAAGGTTTAGCCAAGGCTTGAGGGGATGTTACTGGAGGCAAGTCTGGAGTGCTCTGAAGGAGTCACTCTGGATTTACCACAGTAGTGGTGCTCCAGGAATGGCATCAGTGTCCTAAGTGATGAATTTGGGTCTGGAGTGATCAGAGGATATGGACTCACCCCAAACAATGGAAGTTGGCCCAGAGAAGATGTGGCTGTCTCATCTTTGGAAGTGTTCAAGGCCAGGCTGGATGAGTTTTCAGTCTGGTCTAATGAAAGATGTTCTTGCCCATGGCAGGAGAGTGGAACCAGATGTGCTTTAAGGTTCCTTCCAACCCAAACCATTCTGTGATGTTCATGTGCTCCTTCCCATCCACTGCATCACTGCCTTCTCAGCCATTCCTGCAAAGCTTGAGATGCAACTTTAAACCAAGCTTTAGTGTGCTGGGAGTACAGGCAGCCTTGGCATGGGCTCAGGAGCCCAGGCAGGGAGGAGGCTGCAGCTGCTCCGGCGTGGGGGACGGGGTGAAGCCCAGAGTCCTGGCTCTGTGGCCAGGTCAGCATTCAGTTGCAAAATGTTGGGGTTGCACAACGCCTCTGTGACTGAGACACGGCCTGGAAACTCCAAAAGGACAGAGGAAAGCAGCTTGTTTTCAAAGCTGCCAACAGCTTCTTGCGTGGGGGCTCCAGCTCCTTCCCTACCCCTGTCGCTGGCTCCACCCGAGTATGATCTGATGGCATGGTGGGATTTGTTGTCATATGGAAGCACAGCTTAGCCCTGTGTTTTCCACCTTCTTGGAAGGGAATCTGTGCAGAGGCAAAGGAGGGTCTGTTGTAAGATGCGCTGAGGAGGAGGAGTGCAGGTACACTGATCTCATTCGGACCATAAAGTCACAGGTCAGTGATGGATAGAATACAGTCAGAGACCTTGGTAGGGAATGTCCTGCAGAGCAGGAATCCTGGGAATTGGCACTGTGTTCATACTGGGGGGATGTTGCACTCTGGTGTTTCAGTGTCACTGCACTGCCTGGGTTCCCCTGTGAGGGAACAGAGAGGTCCTTGGACCAGCAAAGCTTTTGCCATTCTGGAGCCACCCTTCCGCTCCTGCACAAATGGGAAAGGTGCCGGGTGCTCAGGCCTGCTACACCCTTCCCATGGCAGTCTCTGCCAGAAAACTGGTGGTGTTTGTCTACAAGGAGAAGGAGAGCCAGCAGAGCAAGGGAGGAGAAATACTCACCTGCACAGATTTCTTGTCCTGAAAAAGAAAAATCTCCAGCTTGTCCTACAGCTGAAGAGAAGTAAATCAAGGTTCTTCCTTCCATGCACCCCAGCCCAGGTTCAAACTGACAGAGGCTGAGGTTGAATTGGATATTGGGAAGACATTCTTGGCTGTAAGGGTGGTGAGGCCCTGGCACAGGGTGCCCAGAGAAGCTGTGGCTGCCCCATCCCTGGAATTGTCCCAGGCCAGGTTGGATGGGGCTTGGAGCAACCTGGTCTAATGGAAGGTGTCCCTGCCCATGGCAGGGGGGGGAATGAGATGATCTCTAAGGCCCCTTCCAACCTGACTGATTCTGTGTTTCTGTGATCCTGCAGCTGCTGGACTGTGTGTCACAACGTGTGTGTGTGTGACATGGCTTGCAGGATTTTGCCAACATTTGCTCCATTGATGGAATCCCCAATGAGAGGGCAGATGAACGTGCTGGAGCTCTCCCCAAGTCATCAGGGAATTGAGGTGGAACAAACACCACCAAGAAAGCACCTGCCATGAACAGAGTGTGGGTTTCCTGACTCTTCCTCCCTTACGCTGCTGGGCAGCAGCTCACTGCCTACCACTGGAGACTGCCCTGTTGCCATACCTGGTATCCAAACTGAGCTGGGTAATGGGAGAACTGCATGTTTTAACTCACAGGACCACTCTGATCTGTGTTGGGTTGATGGGCAGCCCAAAGGACCACCCTCATGTGCGTTGGGTTGATGGGCAGCCCACAGGACCACCCTGATCTGCGTTGGGTTGATGGGCAGCCCACAGGACCACCCTGATGTGCGTTGGGTTGATGGGCAGCTTTCAAGTTGTTGTCCTCTTGTGTAGATTTCAACAACACCTGAAGGAGCACACTGTGTGTCCTCAGCCTGTGTTTGCCTTACCCAGGGTGACACATTTCCTCCCATGCAGACTTAGCAAAACATGCCATGAGAAAATGAAAGAGTCTCAACGAGGTTACAGCAGTGAAGCAAACAAATGTCCTGTTCTTGCCGGGGGTGGATTAGCTTCGGGAATTGCCTTCAGAAAATTGTTCCTCAGTTGGCCTTGCTGAGACTTGGCACTCTGGCACTCATCCTGCCAGCTGGGGACACCTCTCATGTCTGCTTTTCTTCTCTTTTAGTGATAGACTGAGAAAAGCTCGTTGGCCTTTATTACACTTGAGCTTCTCAGCGGTGGCAGACAAGGGCATTTGTTGTCTTGCTCATGCCCTCTAATGTCACACACAACGGGCAGAGAACACTTTCAGAAGTCTCCCACTTTGTCAGGTTCCTGGTGCTACAAAATCTTGCTAATCCTGTAGCTTGAAATCAGAATTATTGTACGAGAAGATCAGGTGTAAGCAGAGTTATTTTCTGAAATCCATGTACATAAATACAGCAGCAAACAGGACTGTGAGTGAGAACAACATGGAATCACTTAGGTTGGGAAAGACCTTTGAGATCATCAAGTCCACCCGTTGTCTTCTACTCCAGTGCTGAACAGCAGATACAGATTTTCTGTCCCCTCTGTAAATTCAAAGCACTTTGTCCGTGGGAGACACAGTCCACAGCTCTGCAGACCATCACTCAGCCAGTGAGATGGTCACCCACCTCCTCCTGGAGGCCATCAAGCACTGGAGATGGAGGTGGTGGTGGAGAACATTAGCGATGTCCTTTTGGGGTGTCAGCAATGCTGGGGAAGATCTGCTCCTGCTCGAGTGTGTTTTATAGCCAGTGTCCCTTCCTGTTCTAACCTTGAAACTTCAGTTTAGCTGCCCCAGCCCATTTGGACCCTCCTTTGAGCCTGTTTTGGCACATTCCCTTCACTTCTTTGCTCCCAAAAGGTCTCTTTTCTCTCACTGTGTCTTTGGTTGACCAGCAAAGGTCCATGTGGTGCTGAGGTCCCACTTTCAGTCGTCTCCACAGGGTTTCTAGACTGACACCCAAGCTCATCAGCCTCCCTGTCATCTTCCAGACATCATAACCTGCACTGGAAGGGAAGAAAAGACAGATTCACAGGTGACTTAGAGTGACCCATCAACCACTGAAGAACACTCGGCTCAGGATATCTGAGAGGGTGATTCTCCTGCTTTGTTCATTCAGCACTTGCAGACCCCAGGTAGCTTTGATTGTAGGGATGCCCATCCATGCAGCCATGGGGCAGAAGTTTCTTACCAGCAGCTGTTGGCTCTCAGGGCATGCAGGTGGCTCTGGGAGATATGGATGGCTCAGAGGGAATTCCAGCACCTCTGGCAGGTTGTGGATGGCTCTGGGAGGATAAGGGTGGCTCGGGGTGCGTGTGGATAGCTCTGGGGGGATGCAGATGGCTCTGTGGGGGGGAGGTTAGCAAGGCAGAGCTGATCTTGCCTGAGGCATCAGACAGCACAGAGACAGAGCAGGGTCCTCCCTGCCATGCCCACTCTGCTCTCACATGGGAGCAAGTGACAACATGGGGCATAGGTGCAGCCTACAGCTTTTGGGATGCACTGATCCTGCTGTAGCAGGGTGTGGAACAAGTGAGGGATCCCTGCTTGCCAAGCAGAGTGAAGGGAATGTGTTCCCCATGGGTGTGCTCTGGAAAGGGGATTTTCACATGGGCAGTGGGATGGATCTTGTGGTTGTGCCTCTGCTTGACTCCTCATCAGCTACAATGCTTGGAGGCAGAGATGTCACCAGAAGGCAGAAGGGTCTCCAAAAGGAAAGAGGAGAGCAGAGGCTGGGCTCAGCAGTGACATGCACCAGGTGATACCATGGGTGGCTCATAGCCATATGTGGATGGCACCTGGTCAGTACAGACACATGTGAGTGCTCCTAAACCAGCCCTCCTGACACCAAATGATGCTTCCAGGCACTTAAATAATCTGTGTGTTCTGGGCTGCCTTAGCCCTTGCAAACAGCCCTGTGTTGGGTAAGCCATGGAGCAGGTGGTGGTTGGTCTGCATGGATGGGGAGGAGGAGAAGGGAGCACTGAGTGCCAGCCAGAGGCATGTGGCTGTCCCCAAAGTGGGCATGTCACACATGTGTGCTCTGGCATCACACTGTTCCTTCCTCCAGACCTGCTTTATGCAAGGTTTGGTCTGTACTCACACATGGAAACATCATGAAACTGAGTCAAGGGAGGTTTAGGTTGGATATCAAGAAAAGGTTGTTCCCCCAGAGGGTGGCTGGGCACTGGAAACGGCTTCCCAGGAAAGTGGTCACAGTCCCAAGCCTGACAGAGGTCAAGGAGTGTTTGAACAACAGTCTCAAGCACAGGATGGGATTCTTGGAGTGTCCTGTGCAGGGCCAGGAGTTGGACTTGACAAATCTGATGGGTCCCTTCCAACTCTGCATCTTCTGTGATTCTGTGATCTTACAGAGCACTGCTCCCAAATTCACGTATTCTACTCACAGAGCGATGGCTCTGCAGCTTCCTGGCTGGAATGAGGCCACCTAATTTGGGAATCTTGATTCCAGCAGCAGCTGGGGATGTTCCCACCCTCTCAGCTTGTGAAATCCCAGTGCAATCACTGACTGTAGGCGCTCAGGGCAGGGAATGCCTGCCCTGGTTTTGCTGTTGCTTGTCCCTTGATGGGAGGGTAGGACACTATCCTTGATGTGCAAGTTGGGATGGGGGAGATTGAAGCTTGTAGCTCTGATGCCACCTCCACTTCCCTTACAGCAGTCTGGGTGTCTCAGGGATGGATGTTAGGAAGCAGCAGCAATTCTTTTGTATATATCCTACAGTCCCTGGGATTCCTGTCGACAGTGAATGGTGCTTCTGGCCTGGAAGTGACACAGAAGCCACCAGGGCAGCTGATTGATGCTCTCTGGGTTGTGGAGCAAAGTCAGACAGCCCCAGTAATTCTCTCAGACCCCTCGGCAGTCTCCTCTCTCAGGGAGGTTTTGTTGATGGATGGACCCTCCTAGACCCAGGTGTATTTTTCCTTGGTGTCTGTTGGATACAGGCACAGACCACAGCAAGCTGTCACTCAATGCATTGGAGCTTGGTGCTCTCCTGAGGGATGCTTTACTTTTCCCATCACCCCATGAGCACCTGTGGGTTCCTGTCTACACTTTGCATCACCCCTGGAGCCATCAGCAGGGGACCAAGGGCTCTGTCTGGGAGCCAGGGATGTTCCTCAGCACCTCCACTATTAACTTACATCTGTTAAGGGCCTTATGAGTAATTCCCTCCTCAGACTTTTCCTGCTTCTCCGTGACCTCGTCCCAGCACCACCATTCCCCAGCCTTCCCACAAAGCATCACTAAAATCCCACTTGGGATGTTTTCCTGAGCATCTTCATGGGACAGGAAACCCCTGGAGAGAATCCCCTTCCCATTGCTCATCCTTTGAATCCGTGCAACTCCGGCCTTTGGCAAGGGAAGGAATGGAAAGAGATGAGCTCTCCTTCCCCCAACCATCACAGCATCTGCAGAGAAATAGCAGGAGGGGTGGGAATGCTGTGGTTTGGATTCATCCGGAGTGACTCCAGTCTCCTTCCCCACTGCACTGGGACTTGCTGTGTTCTCCTGACTCAGTAACACGCTGCTATTTAATTAACTTTTGACTTCTGGTTTAAAGGAGCAGTGCACAAAATAGTTATTTACTTCATTTGGAAATTCTTTTATTCGTTACCATAATTATAGCTTCCTCCCCCCTTTTTTTCTTTTTTTTTTCCCCTTTTTTTGGATATTTTAATTAGCAGGGGAAGGGAGGGAGGGAGGGGGAATATTTGCTGCTCTCCTTGTGGTTATCACATCCTTCAAATTACTAAAAGAGGCTGGGATAATAGGTCTGGTGATTATATATAGGCACCATCTGCTCTGTGGCTGCTTCCTATCAAAGTGCAGTTAGGAGAGTGCAAGGAGGATATTTTCTCTCCAGCTATATTAAGACTGTTTCCATCTCGGCTCCAAAGCAAAGCTCTCTGCATGCAAATGGATCAAATGCACTGTAATCAATGGCTCCGTTTTGGCAGCCTTGAAGCTGGTTTTTTTTTTAATTTTGTTTTATTTTCCCCTCAAGTTTTGCTGTTCCCATCCGTTATGCAATTTTATTTGAGGCTGGTTGTTCTGCATTTGATGTTTTCTTGTAACCATAGTCCCCCCTGTTTGCTGAGCAATGCAGTCTCGTGTTAGCTGGCACAGGGATCTGTGTCATAACTCGAATGCGAGGCAATATCTGAGCAATCAGGAATGTTTTGGAGGATGATGAAGGCAGATTTTTTAGGATGCATCTGCTGTCGGTATGTAGAGGAGGTGGAAAGCTGAGCTGAGTTAATTTGGAGCAGTAATGGGAAAGAATTAATACTTGGTTTATGACACCAGCCATGGCTGTCCCGTTGCTGCTGGCGATTGTTGGGGAGCATTGCAGGGCCCAGGTTTTGAGAGTCATAGAATTACAGAATTCCAGACTCATTTGTGTTGGAAGGGACCATAAAGAACATCCAGTTCCACCCCCTGCCATGGGCAGGGACACCTTCCACTATCCCAGGCTGCTCCAAGCCTTTTCCAGTCTGGCCTTGGACACTTCCAGGGAAGAGGCAGCCACAGCTTCTCTGGGCACTCTGTGCCAGGGCCTCAGCACCCTCACAGGGAAGAATTCCTTCCCAATATCCAATTTGGCCCTGCCCTCTGGCAGTGGGAAGCCATTCCCCGTGTCCTGGGGTGTCCCTGATGGGCACCATCTTCTGCATCTTCTCATGTGCAGAACTGGATACTGCATTTGCCCCTTGGTGGCCTCAGAGACCCAGCAGGCTTCTCTTTGCTCCTGGAGCTGGTAAGATTTTATTCTTTTGAAAGAGAAGGAGGAGAAGGAATGAGACATGGCCAGCCCAGAGGGAATAGGAAGCTGCTCGGGATGGGTATGTGAGTTTCCAAGAGGTGGAGGCCAGAGGAAGGCTGAAACACTGAGGAATTTGTCTTGCAAAATCTGTGCCACGGTGCCTACAAGGGAGGGGGACTAGGTGGCTTTTTTGAATGAGTGAAAGTGGCTAAAAAGAGGCAAGGGAGGAGAAAATCCAAAATAAGTCAGCAAGGACGGAAAAGGCTACAGGCCTGTTTCAGTCTGGGTGATGACTGGGACATGCATCATGTAAGACACTCGTTGTCCTCACGTATTTTGTCACTGCTGAAGGCACATTGCCTCCCTGCTCTCACTCCACAGGTTTTTAATGAGTCTGGGGATTATTGGATCCCAATTTCTTGGGGCAGTTCCAGAGGTTTCACATTCACTCCTTCCACTTGAGTGGTTTAAGGCCCTTTGTTTCTCACTCCCAGTTTCCCACAGGTTGCATATTGCTGTGTAAAGGGTGCACATCCTCCAGGTTGGCCTCCTGAAATGGTTGTAAATGGTGGAGGGGTTTCTCCATCTGCAGTGTAACGTGTGGTGGGAGCTGATGCTGTTGGAAGTCTCAGCAGGGAGATGCTCCTCAGACCAGGGATTGAGTCGTGGAGAGCCCTGGCTGCTGCTTGAGCAAAGAAAATGCTCTTGGACATCCCTTTTGGGTGGAGAAGGACTTTGGGAAGGATAGTTCCTGCATCCCAACGCTGTTTATCTGGCTTCATTCGTGAGCAGGGGAGGAATTTCTCCCAGGAGCCCATAGCAAAAGCTATTTTCTGGGATAATTAGGGAGGCTTGGTTCAGCACAGCAGCATTTGATATTAATGGACCGGGATTCCCCAGGGACAAACACTGATTTTCTGTGGTTTGTGTATAGAGTTAGGAGAAAAAATGCATTTATTGGCCTGGACATTGGGGCATTGGGTTTACCCCAAGAGACTCGTGGTTTAGGGCAGCACCTCCTTGAGACACACCCCTAATCCTCCATCCCCACCCATTCCCACCTCCCTGAGCCACCACTCCATGCATCCTTTTGTCTGTGAGTTAAATCCTGGTTGGATTCACATCTATTCTGTCTTGCTCCCACCTTGCTGGATGCTCTAGTGGGAAGCAAGGACTTTTCAGTACTTAGAAGGGGCTCATAAAGAAGAGGGAAAGGGGCTTTTTACATGGGCTGAGGGAAAGGTTTTAAATTAAAAGAGGGGAGATTTAGATTAATTTTAAGAAGGAATTCTTGGCTGTGAGGGTGGGGAAGCCCTGGCACAGGTTTCCCAGAGAAGCTGTGGCTGCCCCATCCCTGCAAGTGTCCAAGGCCAGGTTGGATGGGGTTTGGAGCACCCTGGGCTAGTGGAAGGTGTCCCTGCCCATGGCAGGGGGTGGGACTGGATGGGATTTAAGGTCCCTCCCAACCCAAACCATCCCAGGATTCTGTGAAGGAGCTTGAAAGCAGCTCCTGAGCTCCTGCTGCTTGGTGAGACAAGCTGGGCTTCCTTCCAGAAACGCATCCCGTCGGATTGCTGGAGCCACCAAGGTCTGAATTTACACATCTTTAGATGCAGCCCCACTCCTGCTGCCACACAAATGAGTAAATAACAGTCACAGCAATTCCTGCTGGAGCCACACAGCGGGTCCACGTGTGTTTGTGCCATGCAGGGAATTTCAAAACCCCCTGCGAGGGTTCCTTCCCTGCTGAGCCTGGACGGGGCCTCGCACGAGCTGCTCAAGAGAGAGCAGCAACAAACGGGTTATTGTTTCTCTGTCCAGTTTCTTGAACAGGAAACTGGGTTTTAAAATGTCATTTCTTAAAAAAAAGTTTGCCTGACAGTCTTTTCTGCAGTCTGTGCTTCTTCCTATTTCTCTGCTCGAGGCAGCACCCTGCTTGTGTGGGGGTTTTTTCCTAATGCAGGGGTTAATACCACTAATTTCCTAATACCACTATTTTCCATAAAACCCAGTGGGTTCTTGCTTTTAGGACCCTCAATTTCACCCCTTCATGGGTTATGTCAGCCCGTGGTGCAGAGGCCAGGACATGGATTATCTGGCTCCTACAAATGCAGTTAAAGTCACAGCCACAGAACTCAGGGAGATTAAAGAAAAAAAGGCACAAAGAAAAGGCTCCAAGGGTTAGGGGATGTTGAGCTGAAAAATGTCCCATCAGGTTCTGCTCTGGCCGTGCTGGAGCTGCCTGGGGCACGTGGGGAGCGGGTGAATGAGGAGCCCAGGAAGGAGGCTGGGTGCCAGCTGGGCAGTGTGACCCACTGGCAGCTCTTTCCAAGGGTTCTCGGCAAAGAAACGCTGGAAAAGCCCTGGGCATTGGTCTGCCAGCACGGGAAACCTTCCTGGAGGAGAGGATGTGTCGTGACTGGGGTAGCAAGGAGGAGGCAGAGGGGAGGACTGAGTTGAACTTGGGGTTTGCTTTGTGAGGGGGTTGCTCAGTGTTCCCTCTCCATGGGGGAGCTTCCAGGCTGCAGAAAACATTGTGTGGATTCAAAACATCCCCTCTTTTTGGGGTCAGGCCGCTGTTCCAGGTACCAACAGACCAGGAAAGGAGCTGTGTGTGATCAGATGCTGCCTGAGGATGCACCATAAACAGCTTTGCAGACAAGAAGTGCCATTTTTAGACTAAAACAACCAAAAAAACCTCCCAAAGAGTTCAGTGTGCACCTTGCAGTGCTTTTTTTCCTTTCTGCAGGCATGGGGAAGATGTTATTTGGAATTGTAACCTGATGTATGGACCCTGTGCTGGTCCTTTGGGTGTCAGGGACCTGGTGGGGACTGGAGACATTCTGAACACTCTCAGGGGTGGGTCTGACTCTCTCTGGAAAGTCTCACACATATGTCCTGTCATGGACTTTTCCAGCACTTTAGGCCAGATTTCACGAAGGGCAGAGGGAGAGCGAGCGCCTCGTCAGCCGTCCCATGCTGTGTGGAGGAAGGTCTGCCTGCAAAGCCCAATTCCTCAGCTCTAATTACAGGAATGGGTGGCTTTTCCCTTCTCAGGCTGCAAAAAATTGGCCCAAAACCCTGAGAAACCACAACACAAATGTCTGACGCTGTTCCACATGGTCCTCAGCGAACAAAAACCCTCTTGAAATCAGCCCTTGCCTCCCGAAATAGGCAGCACCACTTCAAAAGGGAAGAGAGGGAGGGGAAAAAAAACCCCAAATCCAAGGCTTCACGGGGTGAGAGCACTTGCAGCCTCAGGGTTTCTCTAAGTGTGTTGCCGTGCCTGCCAGCCCAGCTGGGGTTTGGTCTGGGATGAAGCCAGATTTGCCTGGGGAGGGGGTGGTCCCACAGGGATGCTCCCAGCGTGGTCAGCAGCCGCCTCCTGTGATGGGGAGCTTTGTGCTGCATCGTTGCCATCACTCCTTCTCCATCCTCTACTTTTTATTTTCACCTGGGAATATTACCCTGAGCTTGGTCCCAGTCTGGAGGTCATGGAGAGGTTTCTTACAAGGAAACCTGATGTGGTGTGGGCTGAGCACAACCCTGGCTGCTCAGAGCCGTGGTGGCCGAGCAAAGAGGTAGCACCAACCTGCTTATCCCGGGGAAAACCATGACCTGCTCCAGCCCCTGTCCCACCTGACACCTGTTTGGAAGGACAGGCAGTGCCTGTGTAGAGCCTTGCAGGGCCTAAAGGGCAGGAAAACCTTCTAAACCAGAAGTGGGGCACGCTTACAAGCTGTAGGGGATCTGTGTGCCAGCGTGGGATGCCTTTTGGAGTGGTGGTTTCCCCTCTTTGTTTGCCCAGCTCGCAGCACTCAGAAAGGCAGCCGTGCCCACCCACCTCCTGGGAGCTTATCTTGCCCCAGAATAACATTTTCGATTTCCTTTTTAAATTAAAGCTTAATATTTTTGTAGTAAAAGAAAAGGAGGCTTGAGTGTAAGGTGATAAACTCGCACTTGGTTTCCTTCTGCTGAAGTTAAAGCCCACGTGGACCATTTATTTTAGCAGGAGCAGCCCTGGATTGATCTTGGGCCATCCAAAAAGCACACAGGATGGTCAAATTCAGGTCAGGACCTACAATGAACTGATGCTTTGAAAATAATTAGCTACATCCTCTTATTTCAAGAAGCTGAGGATGTGACCACAAGCACCAGCATTAATAAATATTATTAATAAATATAATAAATATGGGCATTTATTAATCCCCTGGGGAATTACAGAGTAAAAGAGGGAGAGGGGTGGGCACACCTGACAGGTGCCATCTCAGGATTCTCAGCATTTTTAGGGCTGATGGAAATGGGTAAGAGGGTTTGCAAGGAACCACATTATCATCAATGTCTGTTACAGGCAGAAAGCAGACCCTAAGGTTAGGCAGGTGCTAAGAGCCCTTAAATCATCTCAGTCTGGTCCCCACAGGGTGGTTTCAAAGAGCTGGTGACTTGCAGCATCCTTTGCAGAAGGTTTATCCCTGCTGCATCTCAGGGAGTTGTGTGAACTGACTCACAGTTCAGTGAACATCTGGCTTAGTAAAACGTGTTCTCTTGGATCCAGTGTTGCGTTATCTCAGGGAAAGAAGTGGAACAGATTTTTATCTGTTGCACTGGATGGTTTCTAATTGTCCCTGGCCATCCTTTGGAGTTCATTATTTCTCCTTCAGCCAACACCGGCTTCTAATTAGGGGACATAAGATGGAAGAGTAGCAGTTTGCAAGGGTATTGCTGCTCGTGAAGGAATCTGGGCTGGATTTATGCCAAAAATACCCTCTTGTGTGCAGGATTTTGGTGGGGAGAGGATGGTGTAAGCACTGCTGGGTACCAGTGTCTGCACACACCCTGTAAGAGCTGGATTAGCAGAGCAGCCCTTCGCCTCCTGAAAGGGGACAATAAGCTCCAGTCCTCCTTGCCCCTTCTCCTGCATCTCTCCTTCATCTAAGGGGCACAAATATTTCCTAAACCAGAGTTTTTCCTACAATAAATTGAGGGTGGATTCTCTCCCTGTGGTGATGTGACCATGGCTGGGGGCAGCAGCCGCAGAAGGGCTCTGGGTGGTGCAGAGCCGATGCTCAGCCCTGGTGATGCATTTTAACCAATTTATCCATTTTTTCCTGATAATTCCCCCTATATTTTGGGGGTTTTCAATCCTAAATATATTTTTCTCCTGGGAGGGTGATGTGGCATCTACAGAGCCTTGTTACAGTGCTGGTTTTGGTGTACAATTGCAAAGCCAAGAGCAGAAAAAGCTCGGCCAAGACCTTCTGAAATCCATCTATTTCCCCATCTGGATGCATCACATCACAACTTTAGGAAGCATAACACTGCTCTGGAAGCAATCTCAGGATCTCATTGACATCTCTTTCTGCCAGGAGACTTCTGGAAGATGTTTGTATAATTTTTAAGTGGGAAGGGAACAAGCTCTTCCCCATAAGCCACCCCAGTGCTTCCCTGCGGAGCATGGTGTCATTGTTACGTGTTGGCACAAGAAAACCCTCTCAGAAATAGGAATTATTTAAACATTACAGAAATCCACAGGTTTTTGGCCTCATCCATCAGCTGCCTGTGGTACCAGCTGCTTTTTGCAGGTGGTTAATAAATGCAAATGTGCTCTGGTGTTTCTCTCTCCCCTCCTTTTATAACCCCGCTGCTGCCTCATTTTCATCCCGCTCCTGGTCAGCAGAGATGGCTTTGATGGTGGGTTTTCCCCCAGGCTTGAGCTGGGAATTAAGCCTGGCTTAACACTTGCAGCACAGTGCACCTGGCTGGGGGTTTTCCACCAAGACTCGTTTATATTCAATAATAACATACAGAGGAGTCTGAGTGGTTTTGGTGAACTGCTGTAAATGCAAAAAAAGGGATTAAGGAGCTTTAGGGCTTTGGTGCTTTAGGTGGAAAAGCCATGAGAACAATGAATTTCCCCCAGGTTTTGTACAGTTTAAACATTTGCTTTGGAAAGGAAAATTGAAAAGTTTTTACTTCTGTTTCTTATAGGCTGAAAGGTCATTCTGACCTCTCTGCCCTCAGATTTTCCTGGAGCAGGGAAATTTTCCCTGGTTTGCATCCTAAATCTGTACATTAAATCACATAACACTGTGTTTCTGGTTAAACCAGCAGTTTAGTGACTGTGAGTGATGGGATTTGAATTTTGTTAAGCAAACAGAAAAATCTTTTAATTTTTTTTTCAGTACTTAATACAGAGATAGTCCTTGGAAGTGTTTAAGGCCAGGTTGGACGGGGCTTGGAGCAACCTGGTCTAGTGGAAGGTGCCCCTGCTCATGGCAGGGGGTTGGAATGAGATCTGTAAGGTCCCTTCCAACACAAACCATCCCATGATCCTGTGATTTTAGCAGGACTCAGCAAGGCTGAGACATTCCTATGGATGAGAAATACCCTTGCAATGATTTTGGGAGATGTGTAAGTGCTCCTTCTTTGGGGCAACAGCCAGGTCCTAACCCAAAGGGTGAGACAGAGATGCTTCCCCTGGATCTCAGTCAGGACATCCCCATCCTGGGGGTTTCTATGCTCTGGAACTGCTCAACTGATGTTTTTCCCTAGAGATGGAACCCACACACCACCTTCCCTTGAGCAGCCCCGTGGAGCTCGTGTGACCCCATCTCCTTGCAGGTACTCCCGTCCTTTTTGCTTCCCAGGAGGCAAAGCAGAGAGAGCTCAGGGCAGGGCTCAGGGGCGCTGCAAAGCCATCAGCGAGGCACCACCATGGCCAACCACCACCACACACATTTTATAATTTCATTTGATTATTTTTTTTTTCGGGGGACTCTGCTGCATCCCGGGCCGCGAGGGGGGAATAACCTCTTTGATTTTATTTTTTTTTCAGTTCTCTCAGGCCAGACACACCACAGCCCTTTGAAACGCTCTGTGTCCCTTACCCCACCCATGAATGTGCCAAACCAACCTCTAGGACATGGATGGATGTCTCATGAGGACTTACGAGCTAGAGGACCCCAGTGCATCCCTTCCGATCATGCCCCCCTGTCTCCACAAAGCAGTGTAGCCTCTTCGGGAAGTGGTGGGAGTGAACATTTAGAAGATCAGCCTTCCGCTCGTAACACATTCCAGGAGGAAGGGAGTGGGATGAAAGGTGAGTGACAAACCAGCCCCCGACCCCGCAGCACCCAGAGGCAGGAGGGGAAGAGCCGCTTTCCCGGCAGCGCGGGGCTCTCGGTTGGCGGTTTTGGGGCGAGGATCCTCGGAACCAAACGGGGCCTCCCGGCGTTTCTTCCCGGCTCAGGGATTCAGGTTCAGGGGAATGCGTTGGGTTTTCTTTTAAGTAGCAGCCGGTCCCGATCTGACGTCTCGCACTTGGGTGCCAGCGGGCTGGTTCTGCCCCAAAACCCTGTGAGCTGCCAGCTTTCCAAAAAGCTGGATTTTTTCCATAGCCTGTGGCTTTTGGCTGCGAGTGGTGCTCTTTTTTTCTCTTTCTTTTTTTATGGCGGTGAAAAATAGCTTAGAGCAAGCTTAGCAAGCCACGTGTGATTTACCATTGCAGTGTTTGGTGCCCACCAAGTATTTGGGGAAGTTTTGGCTTGGGATACTTGTTTGCAGTGAATTTAACCTGTGTGTTTCGGTTGGTTTTCCCGTTATACCTTCATTTCACAGAGATTTTGGCAATAAATTTGTGTGGTTCTGGTGGTAAACAAGGCAGAAATGAACCCCAGTTGCTGCAGTCAAAGATGGGAGAGCGAACTTGAGGCTGAGGAGGAATAAATAGATAAAAACTGGGCAAACACACGAACTGTGTGTTCCTGGGAACAGATTGAAAATGACCCTGCAGCTCTCAGACTGATTTAACAGCTCCAGTTTGCATTAATGCAAAGCAGCTCCATTGTGTACAGACCAGTGGTGTATCAGAATAGGGAAATAATTGTGTTTTTTAACAGTCACAAGGTCTGATTTTAGTCTAATTACAGACAAATTGAGATATGGATAAATCTGTGTGATGTGGGTCTGTGTTTGGCTTGGCTCTGGATGGCTTTGATGTGCATGAAATAAATGCATGAAAAACCCCTCATGGTTCCAGGGAATGTAACAGAGGCAGGTTGGGTCCTGCAGTCTGTCTGGCCAGGGAGAACTTTTTGAGAGCAAGTGTTTCAGTGGGGGGGGCTGTTCAACACTACATTTCTCTGGCTTTCTGCAGAAGGAGCTGGGGAGGAGACCATGGGGAGCTTGGCTCTCTGTGATCCACAGCTGCAGCTCTGGGATCTGCATGGATAGGAACTTCCCAGTGCCGTGCAATCAACCTGTGTGGCCAAATCCACAAAGCCCAGAGGCTGTCCACGAGCAATAATCAGTTAAATTACCCCCACATATTAAGGGGAGATGGGATATGGCCACCCTTCCTCAGGCCATCCCTTCCCAGACTTCCAAACATGATTTCCCCACTGCTGACGCAGCCAAATGGCTTTTGTCCCCCTGTCCAGGGACGTGCAGAACAGATGTTCACAACCTCTGGTGTCTACATCTGCTGTGTCTTCCCCCCTTCTGCTGGGTTTTCTTGAGGCTGAACCATTCCAGTGCCTTCCCAGATGATGTTTTCTAAACTTGGGGTTATTCCTGCTTCTCTGTGCCAGGTTTTTTTCCCAAAAGTCCTCATTTTATTGAAGGTGTGTTGCCCAAAACTGGACTTGGAAGCAGAGCAGAGGCTTGTTTGCCTCCAGACAGCATTCCTGTGGCTGCGTAGCTCATCGTCCTCAAACAACAAAGCACCGTGGGCTGCATATGACCCATTGTATCCCCACAGCTTTCCTGAAACAAAAAAAGGAGGACTGCCCGTTCCCTGCACTCGGATCGTGCCGTTTCTTGTTCCTGCACAAACGCACAACTTGGTGCATTTTTATTGGGTTGCCTCGTATTCCATCCAGACCGGCTGCTCCGGCTGCCAAGTCCCTTCTCTGAATTGCAGCCACGTCTCCCCGAGCGCCTGCAGGCTCCTGTGGCTGGGTGTCACCCCTGCTTCTGGTCAGCTGGTTCCTTCTTTAACGCCCTCCAGGGCATCCAGGAGGATCCAGACCCATGGGATCTGGAATGTGAGGAACCCGTGACAGATCCCCATCTGGTTTAACAGTTGATCTCCCCCAATGTCACCTATTTCTTTCTCTGTTTATGCTCTCATGGCACCCATTTCTTTTCTTTCTGTCCATCTTCATGCTGAAGGGAAAATGCCTTTGGGCTTTTTCCTGGCTCTTGGTTTCTCCAGGGGAAGATACGGACACTTGGTTCCCCATGGAGCCCCTCTGTCTGTCTGTCTGTCCCTTCCCATGTCCCTGCCTATGGCAGGGGGTTGGAATTAGATGATCTTTAAGGTCCCTTCCAACCCAAACCATTCCAGGATTCTGTGATTCCTGGGGCACAGCTTGGGGAGCACTGGGAGGAGGGTCTGGGTAGAGCCAGGGGTTTCTGCTGGGAGTATATCCAAGGTGTCCCATGTGTAAATATGGCAGGATGAGCTGTTTTCCTTCTGAATTTCCTGACAGCCATGCCATGACTTCGCAATTAGCTCCTGGTAATTGCTGATTAAAGAGTAGCTCTGCAGGCAGGTGGTTCACCCATCCGTGGAGAGCATTGGGAAGTTTGACTTTCCAAGGACCATGAAGTCACCTTGGATGTCCTTGCGCCTCCTGGTTGCCTCTTCCCTGTGGGAAGGTCCCACCACCCACAGCACACCCTCTGTGTGCTGGGGTGGCTCCTTCTCCCCAGCCTGCTTCCAGGATTGCCATGTCTGCTGGCAGGAGGCTCTGGGAGCATCACTCAGCCCAAAATTAGGGCATGATCAAGACAGGATGATGCAAGGAGCTGCTTCTGCGCTCCAAGCCCCTGCAAAGGTTGGAGATGGGTTTCCTGCAGGGTTCAGTGTCTACATGAAGTCGCATCTCTCTTCTGGAAGTATCCCTGTGGGCTTTGCCATCAGCAGGGACATGTGCCAAAGGCAGGTGTCCCCAGGGGACAGGGGATCAGGGAGACTTTTAATGTGCTGTCACTAGAATGGTGTGGTTTTGTGTTAAAATGATGTTGAGATTGGAGCCTGTGCTGGAAATGGGGCTTTTTGCTAAGAGGTTTTTATTTATTTTAAACAGAAATCAGTTTAAGAGGGTGCTGGTAGCAGACTTTGGGACTGTTGCATGTCAGAACTTTTGGAAAACGGTGAATTTCAGCCCATCTGTGCTCAGTAAATACTTTTCCCCATGCTTGGTGGGGGCTGATCCCCTGTGCAGCACGTGAGGAATTTCATTGACACGTGAATCCTGATGTGTGTCTGGGGTTTGGAGAGTGTGAGCAAAACACAGCACGTTGGGATTGTTTGCATCCTCTGCTGGGATGCAAGGTGGGTTTGGGATCAGCCTGGGCAGCAGGAGACTTCTGGCAGATGTGTGGGTTGCCTTAGGGAACCAAACCAATGGTCCCTCCTGCCCTGTCCCTCCAAGTGACGAGGCCTTGGTTCAGGAAGAGGTCATGGACAATCCTTGACTTGCATGTGGTACTCAACAGTGTGGGACTTTCTGGACTCACACTATGGGATGGATGTCCCAGCAGTGGGAATGAGCTCCTGAGTGTCTCATTGGTGAGGAAGGGGACAAGGATTGTGGACAAGGTATTGCTGGGAGCGGAGCACATCAGCTGGGTAGGCTGTGGCAGAGCTACTGTCGGGTTGTAGGTGCTAAATAAAGCAGGTCTCGATTTGGCAAAGCATTTCAAGCCTTTACAAAGGAAAAGCATCGTCACAGGCCTGGTGCTGTGCTGCAGCACAGACACCTGCAGGGCCCCCCTCCCTTGTGGGGTGTCACCACAGACCCCCAAACCTGCAAAACCCTGAGTAGCTGCTTGCTGTCACATTTCCTGCTCTGTGGAGGACACCCCATCATGGAGTCTGGTGGGGTTTTGAATGTCACAGAGGAAGGATTCCTCTCCCAGGTTCCTCACTGTGAAACCACCTTGATGTCAGGAAGATAAATGTATTTTTGAGTACCCATCCAGCTGGGCATAGAGGTGCTACACTGCAGGTAATGACTGGGAAGGAAGAAGTTATTTCAGTCAGTGCATTTTTAGGTCCCAAGTTACCCTTTGAAGCAGGTTGTGGGGCCATCTTTGATGGCACACCATTTTTCCATCCCAAACCCATATCTTTATTTCTCTTTAAGCAGCCAGTTCCATTTTCAGCACATGCCACCATCCCTCATGCCATAAATCAGTGTCTGCCATCTACAAAACAGCCCTTTGCTCATCCCGAGCTCAGCCACTCCATGAGCTTCAGCAGTTCCCATGTTCCTGGGAAAAGAGCAGTGAGGAGCTTGGCGTGCAGTGGCACAAGGCCAGCTCCCCATGGGCTAATTCCCAGTGGCTTTCCCACAGAAACCCGACTTCTGAGGATGTGTCCTCATCCGGGGGCTGGTTCCTTGTCCTGCTTCCTTGTCCCATCCACATCCACAGCACTGTGTCCTCATCCAGGGGCTGCTTCCTCGTCCCACCCACATCCACAGCCCTGTGTCCTCATCCAGAGGCTGGTTCCTTGTCCCACCCACATCCACAGCCCTGTGTCCTCATCCAGAGGCTGGTTCCTTGTCCCACCCACATCCACAGCACTGTGTCCTCATCCAGGGGCTGCTTCCTTGTCCCATCCACATCCACAGCACTGTGTCCTCATCCAGGGGCTGCTTCCTTGTCCCACCCACATCCACAGCCCTGTGTCCTCCCGAAGGTCCGTGAAGTTCAGGGAGGTGTCCGTCGGGATGTCCCTCGTGTTGGTGTCGATGCTGTTGCTCGTGGTTGTGCCGTTCCATGAATTCAACGGAGCTCTCCTCTCCTTACCTTTGTGTTCCAGATGTCCCAGCCTGGCTGAAGAGCCTCCGGCTGCACAAGTACGCCGCCCTCTTCTCCCAGATGACGTACGAGGAGATGATGGCCCTCACCGAATGCCAGCTCGAGGCACAAGTACGTCCCACGTCACTTGGGGGGTGACACACCCCCAACGCCCCTTTGTGTGTCTTCCTGTGGTTGGGAAGCAGGGAAAGGGAAATATGGTCTTGGGGAGTGGGGAAAAAACCTTGTCCCCATGTTCTTACTGGAGCCGCAGCATGGAAGTCCCATCACTGGGAGCTGCGCTTGGGGTTTTTTTCCAGTTGGGATTAAGTTCAGGAGTTTCAGGGGTGCAACCTGCAGTAGCCAATTCCTTTGAAGTCAGTGGGGCTTTGATGGCTGATTGCCTTTGAAAATGTTGTAGAATCATAGAATATTGCTGGTTTGGGTTGGAAGTGACCTTAAAGATTATCTGGTTCCAACCCCCACTGCTTTTAGGTTCACCTCTGCATTATCCTTGGGATGAAGAGGAATGGTCAGCACCGTTGCTTTCCATGGGTGAGGTGCACCAGGGAGGGACAGACTAGCTGGAAATCTCCATCTTCAGCAAGTCTGAGTGATTTTCTATGCCACCCAGGAATCCCTGCACTCAGAAATGTCATTAATTTCTAGCAGCCCTTTCTGTTTAGGAGAGGAAGGGGTTGGGGTCACCCAGCTGCCCCATGGAAGTGTTAACACCAAATTTTGTGCTGGTTTTGCAGAACGTTACCAAAGGCGCAAGACACAAAATAGTCATCAGTATCCAAAAGCTAAAGGAAAGACAAAACCTGCTCAAATCTCTAGAAGGGGTAAGTAATCACAACCATTTTTGGATTTCTTGTGTTTTTAAGAAGCCAGGAATGAATTCTGGGGTGAAGCACTCTTTGCTTACACTTGTTGTGGGGATCTTCTGCAGGGAAATCTGTTCCTGGCTTAGCTGCATGTGAATGGTGCCCTTTACCAGGTGCTGGTTTTATTACACAGAATTCCAGAATGGTTTGGGCTGGCAGGGACCTTAAAGACCATCCACTTCCAACCCTCTGCCATGGTAGGGGACACCTTCCACTAGACCACATTGCTCAAAGCTGTATTTTGCAGAGTGGGTCCTAATGCATCTCCCACACCTCCCACAGCAGGGATGGATGTACCCTGTAGCCCTGGCCAGCTCCAGGGTGCTCAGAAAGACTTGAGCTCTCCTGGAACATCATATGGGCACCCTGTCCCCAGATAAAACACCAGACAGCCACCTCAGTGCCTGAACAACATCTTGAGTTTCCAAGGAGAATAAATAAAAACTTCTTTATCACTTCAACAAAAGCTTAAACCCTGCAGAAAGGGCTGTTGGGGAAGCAGCAGCACCACAGCCTTGCTGGGAGCAGCTCACCCAACCTCTCCCTATTTATTATTGCTGTATTATATTATATTTAATTGCACCATCTTCAAACAGCAACTTGCAGAGCCTCCCACTAGGGGCTTTTAAATACTTCTGTGGTGTGTTGCTATTTATTGGTGTTTTCCTTAGCTCACTGCTTCACTATTTATTTATAATACGGGCTTGTGCTCAGAGTATGGCAGGAGCTAATAAAGCCATATTTACCTCTGTTATTAATAATAACTATTAAATCCAAGAGCTGGATGGAGCTGGCTGCAGCTCTGTGTTTTCCAGGCGATTGCACAGCCTCTTCCCCCGCTTCTCCGCCGGGATTTGGAAATCTGGTATTGATTGAGTGGCGCTGTGCGGGAGCTGGAGCCCAGCTCAGCTGGCACAGGCAGCCACGCACGCTGTAAAATACAGGAGAAAAGTGGCAGGGACTGGTTTGGAGCCCTCCTGGGGTGGGTTTGGGCTGTGGTGCTGTGACCCTGTCCAGCTTTGCTGGGGCTCGGAGCTGCCTGTGAGCTGCTTTCCCTGGGAGGAGACGTCTCTGGTTTTCCAGGCTTCCCATCCAATTTTTGCTAAACAAGAGCATGTGTGGGACTTGATGTTTTTGGGCAGTGTCTCGCTGCTAAAGACTGCTGCTTTCTTGGAAAGAGCTGCTCCACCCCTCTCTGTTAATTAGCAGGGCACGATTTTTTCCCAGAAAAACAGTGCCCAGCAGAGTGACACCAGATCTTTGGGAAAAGTGGAGCTGAGACGTCCTGGAGTGAGCTGGGAATGCAGCAGGAATTAGAATCAACAACCATTTCAGGGCTTGCACGCATCCCATGTGCCCACTTAGTGTCCCTTCCTTCAGTGCATCAGGATTCACTCCAAAAGCTGCCTCTTTCCAAGCACTGTCCCATGAGCCAGACCGTGCAGAAGCCTGCAGTGAGCTGTTCTGGTCCAGGCTACATTAAAAATAAAATCAATTATTTCCCATCAGTGGGACAAGGATCTGACCATAGAAATGGAGTTCTTGATCCACACCAGGAGTAAGGCTGTGGTGCACCCAAATTCTCTCCCTTGTGGGTGGATCTGTCCCAGGATCTCCAAGCTGAATGGTTTTGGGAGTATCAGTTCACCTCGTGGTGTCCCCTTCTGTGTCTGACCACAAACCACCTGCTCCCCTTGAAATCCTCCCAGTCCCCTCTGCATCCACTCTCCCAGCCCATCCCAGAGTGGACAGGGATGTCCCCACTGCTGCCACAAGACAGGCTCCTGCATCCCAGCATGGTCCTGGGCTCTGATATGATCTCAGAGCATGAGGATGCCATGGCAAGCAGTTTTGGGGAGCCAGGCTTGAAGGTGGTGCTGGAAATAGGAAACAAGCCCATGTTAGTGTAATTCCAATGAAATAGAGCTGAAATATTGTGCTTGTGGGATTGGTGGGGAATGAACAAGATATTTGCTGCTCTGGGCATTGAAATCTCCCAGGCTCAGTCCCTCTCATGGAGCTGCCATCTTCCTGGGGGAAATCTGGAAACACTGAAGCTGGATTGTTGTTGGATTTGGGTCCCAGTGGTTGACGGGGCACATTTATCTCTGGGGATTCAGGTCTGAACACATCCGTGGATGATCAGACACAGTCCCTGCAGCACTCCCCTGATACAAGGAAAAGACTTGCTGAATGAAACGTGGCTGTTGACTGTGGAATGCAGCAGGATCCTGAAGCGGGAGCAAAGCCATTGGCTTTGCTGGGAATTCTCGGGGGGGTCACAGGAGGGGTCTGGTTTACAGCTGGTGTCCCATTGTCCCTGCAAAGACAAACCCTGTTCCCTCCAATCCGCAGGACATCCTGGAAGGCGGCAACTTGCGTGTCCCGCTGCAGGAACTACACCAAATGATCCTCACCCCCATCAAAGCCTACTCTTCCCAAAACTCGAGCACGGAGGACCACAGCCGGGACGTGGACTCGCACCACCCCTCCTCCCTGCTGGGCTCGGACAGCCAAGGCTCCGACTGCAAGGACTCCGCGGCGGCCGGGATGCAGCAGCACCATCTGCCGGGATGCGAGGGCGAGTCGGGAGGGGCCCCTCTGCCCGAGGGGGACCTGCCTGGGCAGTTCACCCGAGTGATGGGGAAAGGTGAGGGGCTGTCACTTGTACTCAGTGACCTGGGGACTTGTCACTAGGGAGGGCTGCGTTGGGGCAGGGGGTGTGCAGCGGCAGCGCTGGAGCCACCTTTGGCAGGATCCGCCTTTCCCTGAGCTCCTGCAGGTCCCAGTCTGAGGGGTGATGGCTTTTTGAGGTCTTGTCATGCTGGGGTTAGAGGTAAGAAGATAGGGTAGGTGGATTGTGATTTTGGGGAGGGGCAGCAGTGGCCCAAGCTGCCTGCCCGAGGTCCAAGGTGGATAACGCTCATTCCAAGCCCCAGGTCCAAGGTGGATAGTGTGCATTCCAAGCCCCAGGTCCAAGGTGGATAGCATGCATTCCAAGCCCCAGGTCCAAGGTGGATAGCATCCTCTCCCTACCCCAGGTCAGAGGCAGAAACAGCAACTTTTCCTGAGGTCAGGAGTGGAGGAGGTCCTCTCCCTTCCCATTCAGAGCCCTGGGGTCATCCCACTGATCCAGAGGTGTTTTCAGCAGCATCCCTTGGACTTACTCTGCTTGGAGCAGGGTAATAGTGGTGCGTGGGCTGGACATGAGCCATCTTGATGGCAAATCAGTGGGTCCAAGCCCCTTTTTATGCCCCAGTTTGGATGCAGGACATCCGGAATACTCCAGTGCCATTGCATGTCTGGTGCAGAGTGCATGGCTTTGCATCAGGGATGACACACTGGGAGGTGACAGGAACAATCTGAGGTGGGGAACAACCTCCTGTGCCAGATTCAGGACTCTTGGAGCAAATCTGTGTGAGCTTGGATGTGCCCTAACCCTTGCTGGTGGCACCTGAGCTGTCAGTGCTGGCTGCGCGGAGGGAGATCTCCCTGGGGAAGAGGAAGGAGAGTCTTACCCACAGGAGACTGGGAACAGAAAGAACCTCATTGGGATGCTACAAAGAAATATCAGCCTTGTCCCTATTTCCAGCCTGTTTTTGCAAAAAAAAAAAATAGCTGAGATGTTTTCTATACAGAAACCTGGTGCAGAGTTTGTTCCCAGCTGGTTACCTGCACAAGCAGCCACATGTGGGCCTCTGGCCCCATTTTATTCCTGTGACAAATGCCAAAGTGTGCCAAAAGATGTGGTGTCCTCCTGGACCTCAAGGCATCCCTGCCTGGCAGTTTAAAACAGGAGAAACTCACTGCTCTGTGATCTCATTCCCACTTCCTTCAATGACACTCATTCCAAAAGGGGCTAAAATTCATCAGGAAAGGTGGGAATCTACCCCTCTGCAGTGGGAGCAGGAGCTCTCTTGCCTATGAATAGGGATTAATCCTGTGCCCCTGAGTTGCTTAGGTCTAATTTTGGGGACTCCAATGGTGTTGCTCTGGACTTACACCATCATAACAGAGAACAAAATCTGGCCCTAAATATAGGAAGGCACGGCAGGAATTGGGGAAGGGCTTTTTTTCTCACTGGTGAAAAACTACTCGCGGTTACAAGGGAAACAGGATGTCCAAGGTGTTTGTGGGACCCCTCCTGGGCCCCATCTCGGTGTCCTCATCCCCATTTCCCTTCTCTTCTTTTTTTATTTTCCAGTCTGCACACAACTTTTAGTTTCCCGACCCGATGAAGAGAATATAAGTTCCTATTTACAGCTCATAGACAAATGTCTAATCCACGAGGTGAGTCGTGTCAGATCATCTAAAAATGTTGTTCCCATCACTTGGAAACTGTTTCCAAAGTGTCTGTTTATGTAAACCTTTCAGTTTCTAACACAAATATTTTTGGGGGGTATTAATAGTAATTCTGACAGAACAGCCCAGGCTTGGAGCGGGCGGTAGCTCCAACGTGGTGCATGGAAATGTTGCTTCCCCCCACGCTGGTTTAATTGCCAAGGCCTGGAGCTGGGAAATTCATCTGGCTCGTGACAGTCCCCTCAGCAGCTGGATGAAAGGAAGAATCCCAGGATGAACGTGCGGGCGGTTTCCATCAGACAGAGCCGGCGATCCCTCGGCGTTGCCTCCTCCCGTTTTGCAGCACGTGGTCTTGGGATTTTGCAACAGGGATTTTACATCTGTTTCTGCTCCCAGCGGATCGGCCTTGGCTGGGTGATGGCTTGGGATGGCCCAGACTGTGCCACAGGGCTCTGGCACGCTCCTGCCCGGTGGCAGGGAGGGATGGCCGGTGTCCCTGGTGTCCTGCAGTGTCTCCTACCCACGCTGGCTGTGCCTGGAAGAACAAGCTGCTTCCATCACCTGCCCATATGGCAGGGAGCAGAAGTGGTGGAAGCTGAGGCCTGGGGCCAGAGAGCAAAGCCAGGAGGACGTGGAACTTTTCCCAAAGTGCATGCACTTTTCCCACCAGAGCCAGCCCATGTCCCAGGACCACCCTCTGTGCTGGCTCCAGCGTAATCAGCGGCAGGAGGGAGCATCTCCTCCAGAGTGGTTCAGAGCAATCAAGTCAAGCACTAATTAGCCTCTAGATTGTCCTCTGGAGACTTCTGCTCCTCTCCAGCGGAGACCTTGGGTGTCTAAAGTTAGCAGTGGTGGCACGTGGGTGTCCCTGTCACCCCCACCTCCTGCCTGGAGCTCTGGGAGCAGGTCTGTCCCTGCCAGGGTGACCTTTGCAGGGAGCCTGGGTGGGTGACAGGCTCACCCCGGGTGACCTCCCGCAGAGCCTGTCGGTGCCAGGATCACAGCCAAGCTCTGCCCAGCCCCGAGAAGGGGGATAGGATGCAGGATGCCACAGGGCAGCTCAGCTTTCCAAATCCCAGCTTTGCCCACCCCGGCAGCATTTCTAGAGCCACATGCAGGTGACAAGTGTCACCGCCCGTTGGGACCCACCATCAAAGCCCTGCTCTGCCAAAAGGAGTTGGCAGCCTTGAGGCAGAGCTGGGCTGTCACTCTAGGACACAGGGAGTGCTGCCAGAGCATTTTCCCCACCTGACATGAGTAAATCCTCAGGAAAGACCAGTGCTTCCCCCTGGACTTGCTGATGGGGCTCAACTCACCCCATCACCTGCTCCAGCTGCTTTTCTTTACCCGCACACCCACATGCACATCCCTGCTCGCTTTGTCCATGAGAATATTCCTACATTTCCTGTTTTTCTCTCTTTTTTGTTTTGGGCAGGCGTTTACAGAGATCCAGAAGAAGCGGCTGCTGTCATGGAAACAGCAGGTGCAGAAACTCTTTCGGTCTTTCCCTCGGAAATCCCTCCTGGAGCTGTCAGGCTATCGGCAGCAGAGGAGGTATGCAGGATTTTGGGAGGGAGGGATGGATGCAGTGGCCAGAGCAAGAGCACTCCAAGTGGGAACAGTGTCTCCCAGAGGGAGGGATGGGTTCTGCTGGGTTCAGAGCCACGTTCAGGGAGGGAGGAGGGTTGGAAAAGCTTCAGCAGTGAAATCCCAGATGCTGGCTGGGAAGGGAACACAGCAGTCAGTGTCCTTGTGCCTGTGGTTACTGCCTTCCCCTCCGATCCCACCCTGTCTCCATGGCTCCAAACCCAGCACTTCCCAGCTGTGCAGCATGTCACCAACACTGGGCTCTTTCCCTGCTGCCCTTTGATGATGGCATCAGCACTGGAGTTTCCTCAACAAGCTGCCAAGTGGCAGAAAAAAAGGCCAGAAGCTTTCAGAGGGTGCAGGGCCAGAGGTGTAGTAGAGAGCCAGGCAGGGCTGTGTTGGGAACACCATGTTTGCTCACTTCCAAGGTGATACTGGATTTTGGGTGATCCTAGAAAGCATAGGGGTTGTGCCAAGAAGAGATATTTTTAAGTCACTTTTAACAACATCATCAGCCCTTTGTTTCATTCTGCAAAGCTTGGTTTGTTGCAAGTTCTTTATTCCCTAAAAAAGAAAGTGTTTTGGAGATAACTGGGAATATAGGAACTTCCAGAATGAGATTTCAGGAAACCACCTTTATCTCAGCCCTCCCTAATAAAACTTGGATTCATTAGGTCGTTCTAACCAAGTTTTACAGAACTTGAGAAGTCTCAGAGGGGACCATATTTGTGAAAATGAACCTCCTGGAAGGGGAGAAAGAAAACCCAACAGCATAAGCTGAACTTTAATTAGACACTGGAGAATCCACTCATGAGAGATCTCAAAGAAATCAGGTTCCCAGGGCATTACCTGAGTTATTTTAGGTTGTATTTAAGAACAGGCCCATTTTGCAGGAGCAAAATAAACTTTTAAAGAAAACAGATGTGGATCTGAGAACTGCTGAAGGGCGGGAGGGTGAGTGACAGACGGCAAGAAGAGAGGATGCTGCACACCCAGACTGCCTCCTTCCCACTGCCTGTGCAGGATGGAGGGACCACCCTCGGTGGGATGGGAGGGTCAGGACCCCCTCACAGGGGTCAGTGTCTCATCCTCAGCTCTCTCTCTCTCTCTCTCTCTGCAGCCGAGGCTTTGGCCAGTCGAACTCCCTCCCGACAGCCGGATCCGCAGGGGCGGGGCTGGGCCGGAGGAACCCCCGCCAGTTCCAGATCCCCTCCCGCAACCTCCCCACGGCCCGGCTGGGGCTGCTGGGCCCCACTGGGCTGCTGGGCACCCCCCAGCGCAGCCCTGCTGCCAGCCCCGCCATCCTCAAGCAAGGCAGACAGGTTGGTCGGCGTTCGTGGCACCTCCAGCTCTTCCATCCCTTCCCCACAAGCTTCCTTTGCCTTTCCTTCTCTAACTTGTCCAGTTCCCCAATTTCTTCCCACTCTTCAAGCAGTTAGCAGATGTTTGGGTTGAGCTCCCCTCTGTGCAGTGGGACGTGGAAGTGGGACCAGTGGGAGGGGGACAAACCAAGCGGCAGAGGGGGAAAAGCTGAGTCCTTAAAGTGCCTTATAAAACAGGGAGAGGGGATTTTGACAAGAGCAGATAGTGGTAGGAGAAAGGGGAAGGGTTTTAAATTAACAGAGGGGAGATTTAGATGAGATACTGGGAAGAAATTCTTCTCTGCGAGGGGGCCAAGGCCCTGGCACAGGGTGCCCAGAGAAGCTGTGGCTGCCCCTGGATCCCTGGAAGTGTCCAAAGCCAGGTTGGACAGGTCTTGGAGCAGCCTGGTCCAGTGAAAAGTGTCCCTGCCCATGTCAGGGAGTTGTAACTAGGTGATCTCTAAGTTCCCTTCCAACCCAAACCATGCTGTGATTCTACAAGCCCAAAGTGGTTATAAACCCCTGGCACTGAGGGCTTTGCTTTGCATCCCACACTTTGTGTTTGCTCCCCACAGAACCTGTGGTTTGCCAACCCCGGGGGCAGTAACAGCATGCCCAGCCGGAGCCACAGCTCGGTGCAGAGGACGCGCTCGCTGCCGGTCCACACGTCCCCGCAGACCATGCTGATGTTTCAGCAGCCAGGTAGGCAGCAGAGGTGCTTTTCCACTTACCCACAGCTGGGTGAGACAAGGGGAGGTGAGAGGAGCTGTGCTGGTGAGCCTCCCCACGGGCACACGGCCCATGCTGGCACAGTGTGCTCCCACCAGGGTATCTCTGCATTCCTGGGTTAACCAGAGACTTCTCTGGAGGGATTTCTGACCCTATAGATGCCATCTTGACCCTATGTGTCACGGTGCTGGTGCCTTACCTAGCTTGCTTCTGAGGGGCTCATGTCAGGCGGGAAGGTGGTGGCTCATCCATCACTTTTTCCTCATGGATGGACACGGAGCCGCGGTGCGGAAGGACTGCCTTCGTGCACTCAAGGGAAATTCTTTCCACAGTGCGTGTGAAGGGAAGTGGTGCTGTGTCAGTACTTCCTTCCCAAACACTGCCAGAGTGCTCCTGTATATAGGAGCATCCTCTGATTCAGGGAGGATCCCGCTGACCTTGGACCCTGGGCCTGGAGCATCCTGGCCCTGAGGAAGCCTGTTTGTGTATCCCTTCCTTAGCCTTTGAGCGTGCCTTTTCCTACCAACACACATAACAATTTACACCTCGGGACAGGGAATCCATGCCCCTGTAAACTCACCCTCATCCCTGCACTCCTGCTGGCGGGGGCTGGCAGCTCCCTGGCCTCACACGTTGCCGGTGTTTAACTGCAGCATTTGGGCAGCAAATGTTCCATACAGCAGGAGCAGCCGCTGTTCCCGGGTATTGATTAAACACCGGGACAAGGGCACATTTCTCAGGCGTTGGAGGAGAATAAATGGGTTTCTCTTCGCGCGTCAGCCTGCGGTGGATGAGGGCGTAGGAGGATTGGGGAGCCAAAGACGTGGATTAAGTCGCAAGGAAAATAAGCAATAAAGTGATGCTGGGCTCACACACCGCTGTTTGCTGGGCTGTGGGGGGACCTCAACCCTCCTGGATCTCATCCCACGTTCCTGTGAGCCAGTGGAAAGCAGGAGATGCCATCCAGCACAGTAGCACAAGCTGTATTTGCAGGTTTTGCTGCAGGGTGGGGAAAGTTTGCTGCTGTTTAGATTAGGACGGGGGTGTTGGAACCCTCCAAACTTCATGTGTGTGTCCCCTTTTTCTGTGCTCACCCCACCAGGGATGTGGCAGTGATGATGTGGGTGACTGAGTGGGAGCCAAGCTGGTCCCAGAGCAGCCAGACAGTGGCTGTGCTGGTCTGTGCTGCCATCCCATGTCCGAGCACTAGCCCTGCCTGCACGGACAGCATCCATCCCCAGGGGATGACCAGGGCTGCCCTCTCCCTGGGTGGGGTTTCTACTGTCGCTCCAGTTGCCCCCTACATCTCTTATCGACACCTGAACCCCTTCAGATTTATCCCATATGGATAACAGGGGGTGATGACTGCTTTTGTGAGTGAAGATGATTTTACTGCAAGTCCTGTCAGACCCTCCTGGGACATTTTTCAGATGGTTTCCCCACGCAGACCAGGCAGGCAGGGTCTCTGCCAGGTGCCTGACCTGGGTCCCCTATTCCCTCTCCCCACAGAGTTCCAGGTGCCGGTGACTGAACCTGACATCAACAACAGGCTGGAGTCCCTGTGCCTGAGCATGACGGAGCACGCACTCAGCGGTGAGCATTCCCTCCTCCTCGGGCTCTTCCAGCACGTCCACGCCGCCTCCGCTGAGCCCCCCAGCACCTGCCCCTGCCCCGCGCCCCCCAAAAGCTGGGACAGGCTGTGGCTGTGAGAGCGGGACGGCGGCGGGGCTGGATGCAGGGCTGGATGCAGGGATGCTCCCGGGGATGCTCCCAGGGATGCTCCCGGGAGCGTTCAGACGGGAATATCGGCTTCTCTCGGCAAAGTGGCCAGGGCAGGGGGTAAAGCCGAACGCAGGGATCGCACCAGCGCTAGTGGAGTCTGTGCTAATTAGCCACTCGTCCGCTTGCTAATGATAATTAGTGTTAGCTCGCTACTCTCGTTAGCTCTCGATAAAGCCCCTGCCGCCGGCGCGCTCGGATGGGTCACAGGCTTTGGAGTGTGGCACCCTTCCGCCACCGGATCCCTCCTTTGGCCGGGGGTGCCCCACAGCTGGGGGCTGAATCCCTGCCGGGCGCTGCGCCAGGGGCTGTGCCGGGCGCTGTGCCCTGGGGCCGGCAGTCCACACACAGCCGGGGGTGCCAGCGGATAACGGGCACGGGGAGGGAGGAGGACCGGGGCAAAAACAAGTGGGGAAGATGGAAAAGGCAGCAGCAGCAGCAGCAGTGCGATGGAGAGCCTGGTGCAGCACAAAGCACCGGCACCAGAAGCTCCCGGTGTCCCCTTGCCTACACACTGGACCCCCGAGCACAAGGGATGACCCCCAGCGATGGGATGAGCACGGCCGCCGGCATCGCCTGGATTCCTGAATGACCAGCTCGGTTCTCGCCGCGGAAATCCTGGACTGTGATGGATGGCTGAGGACAGGAGCCCTCGGGGAGGACGAGTGCCACCAGGAGCCCTCGGGGAGGACGAGTGCCACCAGGCTCCCTGCGGATGCAACAGCCCTTCCCGGGGAGAGGAACACGAGAACAAGGACTGTGGGAAGCAGCAGGGCCCTGGCAGCATCCCTGGCTGGGAAAACGAGGACACTTCTGTCACCCGAAGCGTTTCTCCGGCGTGTGCCCAGCCGAGGCTTAGCTGTCTTGTTCCTCTGCAGGGTACTGTTCCTCCAAGTTATTTTTTCCAGGTCGCATTCCCCGAGCCTCTCCAAACCGGTCGTGCTATAAATAGCTCTTAAAAAAATAAACCTTTCGGGGGAGAAAAAAAAAAAAAAAAGGCGTAACAAACCTGTTTGTTTTTAGTGTCGAGGAGGGAGGTGTCTGTGGTGCCCCAGGTGGTAACAGGGAATTCTCTGTTCTGGAGCCACTCTGGGAGCTGCCTCCCACCACTCTCCATCCTGGGAATGGGGTTTGGGATGGGGATCGGGGCGTGGGATCAGGGCTGGGGGGTTGGAAGTGCTGTTGGGGGCTGATTTCTGCCCCTGGGGGGTGGGTTGGGGACAAGGGGCTGCAGTCTCCAGGGTCAGTTGTGAGGCTTTGGGGTGGGTCATGGACCCCTCACTCCTGGGATCAGGCTGTGGCTGGATGCATCCCTGCTGTCATGGGATGCTGGGAATGGGCTCTGGGGAGACAGAAAGGACTTCTGGGGCTTTTTCTCCTTCTGTGATCCTCTGATGGAGGAAAACTTTGCATCCTCTGCAGTGCAGGTGTTGCAGGGCTGGGTGAACTGTGGGCAAGGCAGCCCCTGGGACCAGCTCTGTCCCTGTCCCCTGAGTCCTGGTCAGGGACACGTGAACTTGTAGGAGAGTCCCAGATTGTCATCTACCTTGTGACGAGTCCAGGCTGCCCAGAACCCCACTCTGCTCCTGGAAAAGCAGTTGTGGGGTTGTGGCAGAAGGCCTGGACTGGTGTTGGGACAGCGACTCAGGGGAGCTGCTGTGGGGTGGGGACAGTCAGTGGCACAGAGGCACCAGCAGAGCACTGACACCCCAAAACCCTTCTGCACCTCTTGGGGAGATGGGAGGCGGTGGGGGTAGCCCTGACACCACCTCACCACAGGGGCTGTGGGTTGGGGGTGCTCTGGGGGTCCATCCCCCAAATCCCCAGCTTGGGGGGTACCAGTGCTCACTGGGGCTGCTCCTAATTCTCCCTTCCCGCTTGCAGATGGTGTCGACAGAACCTCCACGATCTAGAAGGCGTCGCCACGGGGACGCTGGCCGGGACAACAACTGCTGCGGGTCCAGCGGCGAGGTCGGGGCTTGAGGGAGCCTCAGCGATAGCTTGCATCCTTTCTCCTCTCTCCTCTCCTCTCTCTCTCTCTCTCTCTCTCTCCTGTTTTAATTTTGTGAATGTGTAGATTGTCCTTGTGAACATACCATTAGACTTGGATTTGTGTTGTCATTTATTACATCCATGCTAGGGGGGGGAAAAAGATGGCAAAAAAAAAAATCTCAGCGATGATGATGAAGCAGCACGGGGAGGTTGGGGGGGACGCGGAGGAGGAGGAGGAGAGTGCTGACAACAGAGGGTTCACCGGAGCACCGCGGGCAAACCCTGTTCCTGGAGGAGGATACCAAGGAGCACGGAACACCACGTGGGGGTGTGTGACCAAAAACCCTTCGGGGAGGATTTGCCTGCCCTGCCCGGGGCCTCGGGGCCGGCGGTCCCGTCTCTCGAGTTTCGCCGTGTTCGGGCACGGACTGACCTGGCGAGCCCAGATTGAAACAGAGATAATAAAATAACCCCAAAGTTTCCTTTCAGTTTAGCCAAGAGAGCCGCAGTGTGGAGGCAGCGTTGTGCTCAGGGCAGCGGAGGGCCGGCGGGTGCCCGTCCCTGTGCCCCGCTTGGATCGGGATGCGGGATGGAGCGGGGGCATCTCGCCCAGAGGAGGGTCCCGGGGGGAGTCTGGGAATTGGGGGACTCTGGGAGAGGTTCCGTGTCTCTTGCCTTGCCTGCGCAGGTACCGGGAAGCTGCTGCATCCTGGCTCCACACATCTGGCCCAGCCTGCCCAAATCCACCCGTAAGGGGCTTTTCTGACGTGGCCAACGAGGGATGAAGGAGCCCCCAAAAAACCCCAAGCCATGAAGGGCACCAAAATGCAGCCCTGTTTCCTTGGCACTAACCATCTGCCAGGCAGGAGATGGGGATGGCAGTGGCTGGGCTGCCCCTCACCCACTGCTGCTTTTCATAACAGGAGCTAAATTTGGTGTTAAATTGGTGAATCTGACCTGGCACTGCTCAGCCCTGCAGCGATGCTCCCGCCGGTCCCAATGCTGCTCCGAGTCCTCTGATGGGATAATAACAAATGTAAAATCAATTAATTGAGGTGATGGGCTGCAGCAATATTCCCAAAATGAGCTGTGAGGACACAGGCAGCATTGTGTGCCGCGGTTGGAGGGAGCAGGGCTGGGGGCTGAGGGGGAGCCGGAGCATGGGCAGGGCTGGGAGATGTGTGAATCCTTTTGTCATGCAGCGTTTCTAAGTTGTTTTTCTAAAAAAAAAAAAATAT
>VZTH01002642.1:271-58692 GCA_013397815.1 Aleadryas rufinucha
GTGGAGCTGCAAATTTCATTCTTACAGTAGTAAATGTCAGTCTGGGGGCAGCTGATGATGTTTGCATTTGATGATTTTTATTTTTACTTTAAAATAAAAATATATTTAAAAAATAAAAAGTAGAAGTGAAAAATTTAAAAAGTGAAAATAAAAGCAAAAATAAAAAGGTGAAAATTAAAGCAAATAACAATAAGCAAAAATAAAAGTAAGCAAAGCTTAAAGCAAAACTTAAAGCAAAAATTAAAAGTAAAGCAAAAGTTACTTTACTTTTATTTTTAAAAATTATTTTAAGGGTGTTGCGTTTTGCTTGAACAAAGATCTCATGCACTTGGTCTAAATCATCTTCAGTTGTGAAGCTTCTCCCCTTCCAGTTAAACACAAAACACAATAAACGTCCTCTGCCCAAACAAGAACAGGAATTTCTTTGACCACAAAACAGCTTTATAGTCATGTTTATACATCCAGTGCTGTCTGAGAGGCTCCAGCTTTGCTGTTAAAGCTGGTCTAAAATATAAAACTGGTTTCTACTGAAGCTCAATCAAGTAATCCATGTGCTCAAGTGATAATTAATTGGTTAATTAAACTGCTACAGCTGTGCCTCCAGGAGTTAAGCTGGGAAGTGCATCTCCAGTCCTTATTTTGCCATTTAAATCCAAATCTTACCTGGAATTTACTACAGAACACCAGGAAACTTAAACTGTACACAGACATCTACATGGTAATTTAGTTTTCCTTCAGTCAATAATTAAAACCAGCAGCTGAATGTTTTCCATGCTTCATTGGATTCCTAAGAAAGACAAGGATTTTGGGCCAACTCATCTTTTCTGCTCCCACCTTCCAAAGGCTTCTGTAACAAAAATGTTTTAATACAACATTAAGTTAAAGCAGAATTACAGCACAACACAAGAACTTCTTAAACCTAAAAAACTCTCTCTCTTTTAAACCCCTAAACCCCTCTTTTAAAGCCAACTAAAACTCTCCTTTAAAACCCAACAAACTCAAACTTACAGCCCTGTGTAGAACATTACAATATAAGACAAATACTTTGAATATCAAGATAAACTAAATCAATTTCACATTTATTTAAGAATAAAACCTTCTGTTTCTGTGACACTGCTGGGGCGCAAGGTGTAGTTAAGACCCAGCCCCCACCTGAGCTGTGACACAGCTTGGCCAGGTAGAATTTTTTTTCTGATAAATTGCAGAATTAGGTGGGTTTTGTCCATTGTGTTGCAGATAGAGTCTCCCAGTGAGGAAGAAACAAAGGAAGAAACAAGAGCTGCACCATGTCCAGCAGATGCCAGCAGCCCACGGGGGAAAAAAGAACCACCTAAACCCAGCACAAAAGGACATTTTTCCCAGCCTTTCGTGGCAGTGACAGCACTCACCAGGTGATGGAGCAGCTGGTGGAGCACTGGTAGCACATTGTAAGGCAGCACATCAGGTCAGTAGAATGGATGTATCACAAATATGCTGCAAATCAAATAAAAATTATGTTATTTGATAGGTTCAACACCTCTCTCCTACACACACACATCAATGCAGGAACTACATACTTTACTTTCCAACAGTATAACCCTGAGAAATTAGGGGCATTAAAGTCACCAGTAGAGGAAGATGAACAAGAGGCAACTGCTGTTCTTTCAGCATCCCAGCACCAGACTCTGGAGAGCAGCTTTTCCAGGTTTTGCTGCACTATTGATGGCTTAAGCTGGGTTTCCAAGTAGTGCTGGCAGCTCATAGTTCAAATCCAGGTAACTCATCTTTTAATCCAGGTAACTCATGCCCCCACCACAATATCACCATATGTGGGCATTTCTCCCCAGCACACGCAATCAAACCAGAGGAAAGTATCGGATAATGATTTTAAGCATTAGAAAAACCTTTCTTTATCTTTATACCCAACTTTAAACTGAGGCAAGAGGGCAGAGAGAAGCCTGACTGCTGTTGCAGTTGGAAACTCCAAAGATGAGCTCTGGTTTGCTGAGGTGTCCTAAGGACAAAAAGTTCACCAGATTTTAGCAGTTGCGCCAAAGATGTTTCCACGTTGCTTTCTGGAAATCAGTAGGATGTGTAATCACCATCTCATCAGAATCCACCATGCTGAGAAGGATGGTCTTTGTGAACTCAAAACACCTCACAGAACCAGCAGAAACTGGGCACAATGAGGCATCCTAACACCAGCCTTAGCACTCACACAGTGAGACCACTTCATGGCCTGCAGGGAAAATAAATATTATTAAGGTTAATAAACAGGGCAATATGTTTGGTGAAACACATTGGCACACCTGGATTTTTAAATTTTATTTCCCCCCACAAAATACAGTCACTGGTATCTATTTTCAAAGCAGTGCTGGGAAAAGAAACACCTCCCAGGAATTCATAGACATGTCAGGAAAGAGGTGAGTGATGTGAGCACTACGAGACTCCACAGATGATACATCCAGGGGAAAATTGTATATTTTTCAATAATGCCACTCTAACTCTTAAGATTCATCATATTTGAGCATCTCATTATACACACGCGTTCAGCAAACTGTTTTTGCTGGTCTGAAGTCTCACGAAGTACATGGAAATACATTAGCAATTAACAATGAGTTTATCACCCCTGTTACACTGCATAACTCTTGCTGGAACCCAGAGCACCCTGCAAGCGGGAGCAGCCTCCTCTCCACCAAACACTTCATGATCACCACCCAGGCACATCCAAGAACCTCCAGCCTCCCAAAAAAACTACTCCAGCCAGAGCTGGAAAACTTCCCCCTCCTTGGTAGCACTTCTCCAGTTCTGTTCCCTTCTCTGGACAACCTCCAGCACCACAATGTCTTCTTTGTAGTGAGGGACCCAAACCTGAACACATTATTTGAGGTGCAGCCTCACCTCAACCTTGAATAAGATCCAAGTTGTGCATCCTTATAGAGGAAAATAACCATGTACTGCTGACTGTTGTTTCTTAAATCACTTGAGTCAATAGGCAAGAAATGCATTAAGATTAAAAAAAAAAAAAATTATAAGTTCTGGAAGAGATGAGTGACCTAGAAAATCCAATTGTCCTCTGAACAGTAATTGCATTAAGTCTGGAAGCTAAGTTTAATAATTAAGCTGAAAGAGTAGATTTTAGTGGTGCTTAAAGTGCTAATTTCAACTCCCCTTCAAACCATGAATATCCAGCAAATCTCTCAGCAATAACAAAGGTTTTGCATACAGATCCGAGTACTGAGGGTCTGTAAAGCACCTCAGCTCGTCCAGCAGCACTTTTCCATATGGTCTCAAGAACTTCTCTTCCCCCCAGGAGGGTACCCAAATCACACCCAGCCATCCTCCAAAGCCTTCCATGGCCAGTTCCTCCAGCGTAAAAGCCTGTTCCTGACATTTACCAGCAACAGAGGATTTGCGGAAATGGGAAAACTTTTACATCCCCCTTTCCATGACATTCTCCCAGCCCCTGCTGTGAGACAACTTGTGAATTCAATCTGGAATCTGGAATTCAATCTGTGCTATTGAATTCCAGATTGAATTCACAACTTGTGAATTCAATCTGGAATTCAATAGCACAAGGGTCCCTATTCCTTCCAAACACTTCAGCACGTGTGTTCTGGATACCTCAATCAATTCTCCAAATTTAGTTTTGCAGCAGAGAATATCTGTCATCAAAATCACCAGTCTGAGTGTTTCTGTGTGCCAAGAGACAAGAAAAAAGGTAAAATGCAGGTAAGAATTACCTTAGATCCTGGCTTGTGCAGCATCATTTAAAGCTTAACAATGTGTGGAATCACAAAGAGACACAGCATCGCTTTCTGGCCAAGGTATTTTCAGGGAATCACAGCCCACGGTACATGGAAAAAGAAAATTGTCCACATTTCTGCATCTCCCTGAGGATCAACAGCGCAGACAGACCACAGGAGCTACACAAGGAATCGAATGTTCTGTCAGAAAATAACAGCAACAGCATCTGTCAGGTCTGTGTATGATAAATAATGAGGTCCCCAGTAATTAAACTCACCCAGGCACAGATCCTAACCCACCTTGGAGAGGCAAAGGACTGCAATGGAACAAGGTGTCCAGCTCCCACCTATTTCAGGGTCCCCTGTGTCCACAGCACAGGACCAGCAACAGTGTTGGGTAGACAGCGGGGACTTTACTGATCACTTGCACCTTGTCTAGTCATGGAATCCCAGAATGGTTTGGGTTGAAAGGGATTTTAAAGATCATCTCATTCCAACCCCCTGCCATGGGCTGACTCTCTACTCAATGAGTTTTATTCCCTTCCACCTTCACTGGGAGAGAAGATGTTTCAGGAAATATCAATCCCATATCCAAGCTAGGTGGGAACTGTTTGACAAACACAGCCACAGCCTCAACAACCTCATGTCTTCTTTCTACTCTGTTGACACAACAAACATTAGTCATATCTCAAATATCGGGCAGCTCTATCGCCCAACATGGTAACAGGTAATTTTGTGTGCCCTGTTCACAGAAACCCTCTTGGGCTTGGAGCGTGATCCCACCGAACCTGTCAAAACACACAGCAGGATGATTACTAATTGCTCTCATTTATATTTATTCAAAGAAAGAAGAAACATCACCAGCCAACCTGACATTTTATGCAGTAAAACCCTCAGTAAGAGATTCAGCACTGCAAAGATAACAATAGGGCAGAAAAAAAAAAAAAAAAAGTAACATTAGTTGATCAAAGGGGAAAGATTGTTTCTCCCCTCTCTTTTCAACCGAAGCTCAGTACACCAGGTTGTAACATCTGCACTGAGGTTCCCATTAGTGGCAGCCAGTCTATAACAACTTGACACAATGATCCCACTTCTAGTCCCAGGAGGATTATTAACAATGGGAGCACATCACCTCTGTGGAGCACAATACAAGCTCTCACTCCAGTACTGGAGATCTACATCAGCCCAACTTAAAGGCAACCAGATCCTGGAGAAATCGTTGCTCAGGAGGGCAGCCTGCTTTAGAACCCCAGTTAAGTGTGTGTGGGTGCCAAACATGGGAGCCCAAAATACTGCACCTACTTGGTTTTCTCTGCTCCTCAAGGTTTTTTTCTGGACAGCTGCCAGCAATATGAAGCATCAGTCTTCTTCCAGCCCTGCTCCAAAAGGAGTAAATATAAAAATAAAATACAAAAATAAAATACAAAAATTCCAAATACGAAATTAAATAGGCAATACTCACTCTTCCAGGGAGCTCCCATGAGGCTGGGAATTGCAACTGGTTTGAGCCAGGGGGGATTTTTCTTTCCTCCCAGCCTGTGCAGCCCAGCAGGCATGTGTTCAGACTAAACTGGCTCCTTCATTTCTTAGAGGAATACAGTAGAAGTGTTGGAAGATGTGAAAAATATGGACCAGTCTTAATTTAGATTAAGAGTATAGTGTGTTTATTGGGTAGCCAAAAAGATAACAAAATAATATTCTGAAAATTTAATAAAAAAACCCCGGGAACGCAGTGATAGAGAACCCTTGCAGCCAGTGCGGCTGTAAACCCAGCCCAAAAAGATCCTCAGTGCTGGGTCTTGACTGGGTTTTCCCCAGGAGGAATAGTTCAAAGAGTCAGGCCCAAAAATCCCAGCACTGGGTTTTGCCTAGGCTAGTCCCAAGCTGAGGTAATGCAAGAGCAGCACCTCAGCAAGCACCAAGCAAGCGCAGGGCAGGGCCAGAGTAAAAAAGAGCACTCCAGTTCCGTGTTCCCTCTTTTATAGTCCCTTGACCCCGCCCCTCTCCGCCCAGTGTCCAGCCCCTCAGGTTGGAGATGATCCGTAGAGTCCGGGGGTGACGTAAAGTCCTTTCTCCAATGGCTCAGTGTTGCTGGGGTGCAGTCTCTGAGTGATGTCCCCTGGAATTTTTCGGCGGGAAATTTCCTAATTGAAATTCATCGTTTCCATGGAGCCCGGTGACAGAGCACCGGTCGATATCTAAAAATAGTCCTTTGGCATGGGCGAGGGGTTTTTTCTTCCCTGGAACATAACTGAGCTTGGGGATTTGTTCCAAAGATATTATAGGATTTTTAATAAAAGGTAGAATCCGGAACTTCGTTTAACATCTGGAAGCAACGCCTAACATTCAAACATTAGTGAACATGAACCACAAACTCTCATTAAGCTTAGGAACTTAATTAACAACTCAACAATATTCATATTTCAATTTAAGCACTTGTCACTTTACAGATGTGGAAGCCAAACCCTTGATTTCATGTATAACAAAGATAATAAAATAAATGCTGTTTGTGCTCCCCTGTTCACCCAGCCCAGCCCTCAGCCAAGGACATGGCACAAACATTTTAGATGTTGGTGGTGAACTTCTGGATGATGATTAGTGATGTTCTTTCACTAATCCTCCTAATGCTATCTTTTAGATTCGGTTTTGTTCTCGATGGCAGGAAGGATCTCCCCACACTGTTCTGCTGCAAACAAAAGGAGACACCAACAGCAAGGCAGACCCCCTAATGGGAAGGTTTTGTTTGGAAGTGACCAGCTCCAAGGGGGGAATAAAGGTGTTGGAGATAAGCTGAGATCACTGCAGGGCTCTGTAATAAACGAGGGCCAGCTATCCAAGGAAAGATTAACTGGTGATTTATTAACAAAAGAAGAGAACAAAGCAAAAAGCAAGATGGAAGAACCAGGAGGGGGAGTAGCCCTCTCGTAACGCAGAGACAGGAGGACCTCGCTGTGAGAGACAGGACTCACAGGAGGATGCCGTTCCTAAGGGAACATCGCCTTTTATACTCTTCTCACAGTCTCTCTAATTGGTCAGTCTATGGGGTGGCCCCTTAGCTACCCGGTTCATTGGGCCAGATTTCCCGCTTCTCAGATGGCGGTTGGCCCGTCACGAGGTCCCTCCCTGTCCCCTCACAGCGCATCGAATGGTTGGTGCGTGGTTCGAGCTGGAAGGGAGCTGGTGATTGGTGGGTACAGCTGCCTCTCTCCAGCTGAGCTCATCCCGATAGTGCCTGGTGATTTTAATATTCTATATCACCACCCCCTGGTCCCTTATGCTAATTACAGTCTCTCTTTACTCGAAATTGAGAACTTTCCACCCCACTCAGTACTTCCAACAGAATCCAGTACAACCCAAATCATAACACTCAACTATCCTAACTGAGACCTGTACAACCCGAATCATAACGCAGAAATGCCTAAACTGGAACGACCCCTATGACAGCTCTCAGAGACTTACCAAGGCCGTCCATACACCCACCCCCAGCCAGCTGAAACCATCATTTTGCTTTAAGGGTCTCTCTCCGAGCTGAGCCCCCTGCCCAGCAAATATCACATCTCCCAGGACCACCACACCCCTGGCTCATGTGCCTAACTCAGCTTCTGATGAAAAACAAGCAGGAGAGCAGCTACCCTCCATCCTTTCCATCCACTGGCCACCCACCCTCCCCTGGGCAGATTTGTCCACGTTAAATCACACACAGTCCTACCCCTCAGATATTTCATCCACCGCCCAAATAATTTTGAAGCCAACATTGCCTTAGCCTGCAGCATCGTGTTCAAGAGATCCACAGAGGAGGTGTGTTAAAGCACTTTATTGGTGATCACAGATACTCTGTACATTCAGCTGTGTACAAAACCCTCTCCATTAACACCAGAGTGAGTGACAGCCACCAGGAGCTTTGAACACTGGCTTGGCTCCCTTCTGAGAAAGCAGAAGGGAAAATAATGTTTAAAAAAATAGTCAGATTTGCCACACCAGCTGGACCCCACCAGCAAACCAGCCCTGCAGTCTGCAGCCTGGGCTGCAGCTCAGAGAACTAAACTTGTGGCTACCAAAGGGATGCACAAGGAAAGCTTTGCATCCCCTGCCGTGCTCTGCTCAGGGTCCTGCCTCCTACTTCTGATGCTCCACTGTCAAGTGCCACTGTAGTTTATCAAGACTAATTAAAAACCTCATCTCAAGAGCTCTAAACCAGTAGGGAAGAGATTTCCATGCCCACCATAGCCTCATTTGTCATCCGAGCTGCTCTCTGGCAGCAAGGCGCCACTGGAGCTCTTCTTCCCTCTGTGGAGGCACAAGCCACAGTCCAGCTCCACGTCGATGTCCCCGAATTTTAGCTGGCAGGACTCATTGCAGCTGCAGGAGAGACAGTGACCCTGGTCGGGGATTTGTGGGTAGTGAGAGCCACTGGCTCACCCCACCCTGCTCGGGAAGGCTGCTCTGTGGTGGCTCGGAGCCCAAGCTTTCCAGCCAAGCCATGCTTGGATACGCCTGGACACCCACATTCCTTATCCCATGACACACTGGTGCATGGATTTCCCACCTCAGTGTTGGGTCTGAGCATTGCTCTTGGCCACCCCACCCCATGCCCTGTGCCAGGACCCCTCATACCAGCGGGACACGGCAGCGTTGGTGGCCACCACGGCGATAGCGCCCACATAGTGCCAGCAGAAGCACATGGTGAGGAACAAGAGGTTGCTGGGGTCGCTCTGATCCCAGCCTGGTCCTCCCCACGGAGGGGACAGCACAAACCCAATCTGGTGAGAGATGAAAAAGAAGTCAGGCTTTAGTGCATCCCTCCTGTTTTTCTCCTGATTTCAGCCCACCTGCTTCAGCTGACTGTGGACTAGAAGCACTATAACCCCAAGTAACACCTGGGGCACTGCCCTTGGCTTCCCCAAGCATCCTTGTCCTCTAAGACTGACACAAGGGTGTCAGGAGGAGATGGATTCTCTGCAGACAGTCCTTAGGGCTTGCAGTGCAGCCCAGCATGCTGGAGAAAGATGACGTCCCAAAGGTGACATTGCTAGTCTGTGCATTTCCCCCTAGACCAAAAGCTGGGCAATTACATGAGAGATTTCCAGATGTTTGCGGTTACTTGGAACAGAGGAAGAAAATGGACCTAATAAAATTAATAAAAATTCATGATTGTGGTTTCCTTCCCTTGTGGGCTCTGATTTCCATTTATTTCCAGGTCTGTCCATGCTGCTACATTGCACATGCACTTCTTCACAATGGCAGCTCTGGCACTGAGCCCTGTTTCCTCTTCTTATTTACAAAGATATTTGAACAGCCTACAAGTTTAACCCCAACAGATGTGCCTCAAGGGGCAGAGCAGCCCCACTCTGCTTGCCTTCCTGGGTGCAAAGCTCTGAGGAGAACGCTGGATACACACTGACCTGCCAAAGCCAAGAGCCCTGGAGAAGGAAGGAGCTGGTCCTGAATGTCTCCAGGATGATATGGTCTCGGAGGAACACCTCTAGGAGGGCACAGAGGGCTCCGGCAAAGATAGCCATGGCCAGCAAGGAGTGGAGGTGGTGGTCCAGGACAGCATTGCTGTAGTCCCGGAAACAGAAGAGCAAACCTGCCAAAATCCACCCTGTGTTAGCAAAGGACACTCTGGGATTTGTTCTCTTAAAAAATCATATGAAAACTCAGACTATGCTCCAGGCCTTGCCATGATCTGCCTTGGGGGGAAGAACCAGAGAGCCACCAGCTGCTGTCACCATCTTCTCTCTGCAATGAGCAGGCAGCCCCAGCACCGGCTCTGCTCTGCCCCCAAGGAACCCTTGTACCTGTGGAGCTCCCTGTGCCCCTGTACCTGTGGGGATCCCTGTGCCCCAGCCAGGGCTGAAGGAGGAGCACAGGGATGGGCACCCTGAGCTCAAAAGATGGTGGGGAGCTTTGTATCAGGGTCTGTACCTCTGCATCCAACCAAGGTGGGGGGATGACACCTTTTCGTAACTCCAGAGCGAGCGAGCTGCTGGCCACCAGGAGAAGCACAGACCCCTCACACATCCCCTGTGGCATCCAGCTGTGGCTGGATCTATATTTAGGAGGAGCAGGGAGGGGGTGACTTTGTCACACAGCCAGTGCCATTGTGCATCCACACCCCCTCCACCTCTGCCTTTGTGGCCCCCAGACTGCCCAGGAGCTGTCACACCCATGAGCACTGCAGCAGTTCCTTATTCCATGTCCCCTCCTCCCCCAGCACCAGGTGCGATTCACCTTCCACGAGCAGAGCCAGGGACAGCGAGAGCCGGTCCAAGCCCGGTGGCAGCTTGAGCAGGGAGTGTGAGACCACATCTGTGATGCCAGAGAGGAGGAAGAAGAGGTAGATGGTGGAGTAGTGCCAGGGCATGAGGTCGGTCCAGCTGTGCGTCTCAGGGCTGTACAGTTGCAGGTGGGGACCCGTGGGGGAAAACTGCTCCACCAGTATCCCTGGGCAAAGAGAGAAAAGGTCACTTTTCCTTATGCATGGAGAAGTGACAAGCCTGAGGGAATGTTCCTTTGCAGGGGTGAAGACGTAGTGGTGTTTGCCCAGGAGAACGACAGCAAGGTCCTGTCCCAGGGCGTGCCACAAGCACGTCCCCAAGCCCTACCGTGCCAGAGGTTTCCCACTACAAACAGCCCCAGTGTTGTGGGGGAGAGTGGCTGCTGTGCTAGTAGATATTAGGGCAGGGATTCATCATCATCATCATCTCTTACCTACTAGAGCAAAGAAAGCTTTGACCATTCCTTCGAAGAGCTCTGCGTGCCCTCGGCTTGGCTGGCCCTCGGCGTCACCTTTCCTCCTGAGGTACTTCAGGGGGTACCGCACCGACCACCACAGGCCAAAGGCGAAGAAGAAAGTGCCCCGGAGGGCACTGCCCAGAAAACTTGTTGGCATTGGGCTCGTTCTCTGGACCTGCAAGGACAAACAGTGCCTGATGGCCAACCTAAAGCATCCCCAAGGGAGCTGTTGGGCTGCTCAGCATCGCCAGGGATCCATATTCCAACAGAGCAGGTGAACACATCTCAGCTCAAACAAGGAGTACCAGAGATGGATATCAACACAGGGAAGCTGCCACTGTACATCACTGTGTATATGTGTGTATATTTGTATTTCTGTGGCTGCACATAGAATCATCAGGACTTTGTGCCACATAGCAATACATTAGTGCCCAAGAAAGTGTAACAGCTATTAGAAGAGGAAATTCAACAAAATTTTTACCAATAAAAAGCAACATGACAATTATTTCCTTAGACCATAAACTTGCTCCAAACAAGGCAATTACCAGTGTGTGAATTCAGAGCTGGATTAGGAGCTCCAGTCAGTGAAGGCTTTTCTGGGCTGTGCAGGAGGAGGCAACCCAGGAACCATTAACATTTGGAAAAAGAGCCTCATGCATATTCCACACAAACTTTGTATGGCACACAAGTGGTGATTTGACACAAGAGATTTCCTCTCCGTAGGAAGAGCTTGAAGACTAAAGGCATAAAAAAAGCCTTGACTAAGTCAGATCAATGCCAGAGTACCAACCAAGAAGGATGGAGAGGAGCAAAGGTACAGAAAATTTATATCCTGCAAAGTATTTCAGCCCATACCAAAATTCCTGAGAAAAATCCCAGTGTAGCAAGCACAGAAGGGAATAAATAATGATCTAAGAGTTAATAATGATCTAAGAGTTTCTAGCATTGTTTTACCTTGGGATGGTCTTGTTCCCTCCAGAAAGACCTCTCTCCTTGTTCTCTGTAAGCTTCTACCAGCTAAGGAGGACTCACTTTTCTCCTCCTCATGGGCCTTCTGGTCCTTTTCTGCAGCTCGGATGTGCACAGAGGAAGACATTACTCATCCCAAAGCTTCCACACCAACCTGCCCTTGCATCACAAATCACATCCTCGCTGTGTTTATAAATACCAAAGCAAATTACAGAGGCTGGATGAACAACTCCAGCACGTTCTCCGAGTCCTCCCACACTAGAAAGTAATTAAGCACTTCAAAACAAGGGTAGGATGTGGCGTGGCAAATGCCTGAGGTGAGGGAGAGCTCTGTAAGGCATCCAGGTTGGGTTTTGGCTGCAGAGCCGGCATGGGTCAGACTGGCTCAGCTCTGTGTGGCAAACACAGAACTGGAATGTAGAAACCATTGTCATCCTTTGCATCTCTGGGACACAAGCAATCTGGGAAAGGCTCAAATCTGTGCTAAGGCTTCCTTTCAGGATGGAAGTTACTAAACAGCCTTTCAGGTAGGTGAGAAATGCCTCACTCAGGAGCTGGGGATCAGGGATGGCTCTCTACTCTATTTTGGGTGCCTACATTAGGGTGAGGTGGCTGATGCCCCAGGACAACCCACATCTTTCCTGATTATAGCCTGGACATCCCGGCCAAGACACTTATCTTCCCTGCACAGACATCTACATCCAAAGTGACTAACAACAAAGCACATTTAAGCACAACACAACTGCATGACATATAACCAAATTTTACCATTGTCCTACTTGTGACTGCAAGGGCAACAGCCTGAAGCTGGAATGTACCCTGATCAAGAGACATGTCAGGAACGTTAATCTGACATGATTAACTGGAGGAGAGAAGGAGAGCAGAGACATCCCAGAGCCCAGAAATGACAAACATGTCCCACCTGCAGCTCCAGAGGCTGCTCCAAGCCATGCCAGCATCTGGGATTAACCCGGAGATCTGTCACCCCACACCCACCTGCCATCTCCCCCTTCACCTGAGTTACCAGCAGACCCAACCTGCTGTTTCAGAGCTGTCCCTGGAATCTCCTACCCTGACCATCCCACTTCCCAGCAGAGCAGCCTCGCTCTTCCTTGCAGTGCCAGGGACCCTTCTGCTTTGCAACCCCTCGGCAGCCCAATGCAGCAAGGCTTTGGGGAGTTGTCACGAGTCTCCTTTGCTTCCCAGCAACTGGAAACAGCCTTCAGCAGCCACCGTGGATCCCAGAATGGTTTGGGCTGGTAGGGACCATAAAGCTCATCTCACTCCAACTCCCTGCCATGGACAGGGACATGTTCCACTGGACTAGGTTGCTCCAAGCCCCATCCAACATGGCCTTGAACAATTCCAGGAATCCTGCCATGTCCTGGGGCATCTCTCTTGTAGCAGAGATCTCCCAAACCACCATCAGACAAGCAGAAGCTTGCATGTAACTCACAAAAAAAAACCAAACCAAACCAAAAAAAACCCCACCCCACCCCACCTTCTTTTATAAAACAGCCACTATTCTGCAGCAAAACCAGACGTTTCCAAGCAACAGTCCACTTGCACAGCTCATGTATTTGAGGCACAGAAAAACAACCCCCCACAATCACAGAGCCCCTCGACCAGCCCAACGAGCTCAGCCCTGACACCCCTGACCCACTGGCTTCCCCCACTCCAGCTCTGGAGCCCATGCTCACATAAAAACTCATTTAGCTCCAAGTAAGTGGCAGCCAGGAAAGAGCAGAGACACCAGGTTATTTATTCCTCCTGGGAGCTGGTCTGTCTGTCAGAGCACTTGAAATACGGCTGCAGTCAGAAGTTATTACCTGAGCTGCCCTTCTCCCTCCACAGCTTCCAGGCTGTGAAGCTCCTGCTTAATCGCCATACGGGAGCTGCCTGCTGTCCTGACAGAGCCTTGCCTGACTGCTTGCAGCCTCCTCAGGCTCGGCTTGGGAAGGACAGCATTCCTGCCCAACTTCCAGGCTCTCCCCTTGAGCCATTGCAGCTCCAGACCCATCACCATCCATGATTTTGACGCCATGTGCTCTCATGGGGGGATCGCTGCTGTCCCTCTGGACACACTAGCGCTCCCTACAAGCACCCATGGGTGCAACCATCAGCATTCCAGGACAGCCAACTTGTGCAGAGGGCAACCTCAGCACCTGGCCGCAGACATTTGGAGGGTCTTCTCTCTGTGAGTCCTCCTCGATCCTTGGACACTTCCAGGGATGGGGCAGCCACAGCTGCTCTGGGCACCCTGTGCCAGGGCCTCCCCACCCTCACAGGGAAGAATTTCCTCCTAATATCCCATCTAACCCTGCACTCTGGCAGTGGGAAGCCATTCCCCCTTGTCCTGACACTCCAGGAGTCCCTCTCCAGCTCTCTTGGGGCCCCTCTAGGCACTGGAAGGGGCTCTGAGGGCTCCCCAGAGCCTTCTCCTCTCCAGGCTGAACATCTCCCATCCCCTGCTATGATGCAGCTCCAAAACACAATAACCTCCCTAACAAAGGGCTAAAGCCAGAGATTTCTGGCACCATCAGCAGCACTTCCACCAGCCTCACCCACAGGTGTCATCACACTGAACCTTTGTCTCTCAGAGATGTTCTCCCCACGTCCCTTCTTCCCAAGTTCCAGCAGCTATGTCCATTCCATGGCACAGCTGCTCACCAGTGTGTGGATGGAAGAGTTTACCTGTGACTCCTGCCGGTCCTTCTCCCTCTCCAGATGTGTCAGCAAGGTTATTACTCAGAAGAGACAGATAAAGGGAGAAGCCACCATGGGGAGGTGCCCCTCAGACAGGATGTTTGGAGCTGAACATCCCGAGGGCCAGTTCAAGGCACCCTGAGTCAACCACGTTTCACAACCTGGGCCACCTCCTGTCTGCTATTAAAAAAACAGCAACAGCTCTCCTGGAGTTTGCCACAAAAATCAGGATAAGCAGCCAATTCCTGTTCCCATGGCAACCACCGTGTATTCAGTTGTTACAGTGGGTTTGGGGATGACTGGGGGAAGAGCCAAAAAGAGATAAGGTGGCAGCAAGGTCTGACAGGGCTCTGCTGGAAGTCTCTGAGCTGGGTTGCCAAGGACACTATAACCCTTTTAGGGGGTCCAATCTTACAAAAGTTGCCTGAGAGCAGAAGCTTGCAAGTCAGAGCAGAGCCTTTGTGAGCTCCACCTCCCAGCCCACAGCAGCTGAGAAGTGGGGGGCCATGGCCCTCTCTCCCCCAAAAGTGGGCAGGCAGGACACAGCAGCCTGTTTCCACTCCTTTTTTCCTCTCTAAAACACAACACTGCCCTTCACCAAGCAACCACAGACAAAAGCCACCTCGAAGCTGGTGCCCATCCCACTGATGGCTGCAGAGATGAGCAATGCAAGTGCTTCAGGCAAATAAATACCTCAGGCTACCTGAGTGTCCCATGTCCTTCCACAGCACCGAGGTGATGGTGCAGAAACACCCAGCATCACCTCAGAGCACTGCTCAGCCCCCTGAACTTGAGGCGGCCACATTCCCAGTCCAGTAGTTCTCCTGGGAAGTTGTCTATTTCTCTCACTCGTGTTGCCAAACCCACCCCGAGCAAACGTGAAGGACCAGCCCTGCCCGGAGCCACACGTGAGCCAAGGCTGGAGCAGCATGGAAGCAAAGCAGCTTCCCCAGGGTGATGGGCTGTGGTCCAACACAGCCAGAAAAGCCACCAAGCCATAGCCAGGAGCCTTTTATTCCCATTATCTTCATATCAAGTGGGAGGAAGGAAGGAAAACAAGAAGCTGTGCTGTACACCCAGCACTGCTCACTTCCAATGGTGCCTGAGAAGCAGGATGAGTGGAACAGGGATGAGTACACCTGCAAAAGGGTCCTGGGAAGCCCACAGTAGCAAGAGGGCTTCCAGAAATGCAGTTTCATCCAAGCTTAAGCTTAGGAACTTGTTACAACATTAAATCCAAGCACAGGGAGAAATACAACCCTCACAGGAGTTCTTCCTTACAGACCAACCCTTGAAGATAATGCAGGAGAAAACCCTTACCTTTTTTGCTGGAAAAAAAGCAGCAGCACCATCTGCTGAAGGGGACCTCTTTCAGCTCAGTTTTCCTTTCTGCAACCACCCACCTCTACAAACCACTACCCCAAAGGGCAAGAAGCTGCTTCCCAAGCAAGAGCAGTCAAGTTCCTGGGAAAAGTGAGGTGGGAGTGCAGCAGCTGGAGAGTGACGGGAGGAAATGAGGCCCAGCTGGAAAGTATCTGCTCAGAGGATCAATGTGCCTTTTTCCATAAAGGGCCAGCAAAGAGTAAAGGCCAGAGAGAAAGCTTCTATGAAAAGGGCAACTTAAGTTACAGACAGTGAAAGAAGTTTTCAGTGTCTTAAATATTTGAGAAAAAGGGGTTTCTTTTGAACCATCCCCATGAGAAAAATGAGGACTTAACTCTGATGGGTGGTTGGGAACAGCCCAGTGAGGGGGACCCAGAAAAAGATGGCAAATGCCCCCAAATCCCCTAGCAGGTCACTGACACTCTGGGCGTGGTAAAATCACTGTGGGCACAAATGGATGCGATTCCATTCCAGTTCCTTAGGGAATATACCAATTCTTACTCCTAGGAAAAGACTGGGGGTGGCAGAGCTGTGTCTGACCCTCTCCAGCTCCTCTAATGTCCTCAAGCTAAACCCTGAACTGAATTCAATTTCATATTTTCGTCTTTTTCTTTTCCTTTTTCTTTTTCTCTCAGTTGTAACTACAACATCTTCTCCCTGAGGTTCATCATCAGCCTCAGTGCTAATGAAAAAATGTGATAATGTTTGTCTCCTTCCTGGGGGTGGTGGGAGGCACAATCTAATTAAAGGTTTGCCAGCAGCTCGAGTGCTGCAGATGGATGGTTGTTTGGGAAGTGCAAAGTATTATTATTATTATTATTATTATTATTATTATGACGAATGCTAGCACCAGCTTTCATAAACAGGCAACAGGAGGCAAAGCAGGTGGTAAAAGCAGAGGCAGGGCTTGTTCTGCTACTACACCTTCATTTCAGCCTCACACAAAAGTGGCTGTGCGGGGTGGCAGTGGGAGATCCTATCTCTGCCCTGGGAATGAGGGGCTCGTGGACAGGCTGTGCTGGCTCGTGATGAAGGGTTTGTCTTTCCAGCTGCAGGAAGAGCAGCTGCCAGCACCTTTGGCTGCTCTGGGGGTGTCATCTGGGCTCCTTTGTAAGAGAAGGGGAGGATCAGCAGCTCCTTCCGGCTGTGGACGAGGAGGACACCTGAGTGACAAAATCAAACATCAGGCTACAATTACACAAGGCAAAAAACATCCCTGAGACACCACCCAGGGCATCCTGCTCTTTCTAAAATCGGTGTGGATATGGATACAAACACCGCCCCAGCCCACTCTAGCTGCATGGCCAATGGGTCCAGTACAGAGACACTTTAACTCAATTTATAGAATCGTAGAATTATTTAGGTTAGAAAAAACCTCAAAGATCATCAAGTCCAAACATTATATGCTGAAAAACATGATCCAGAACAATTGTTTGATGTTAATGTTCTGTTAAAAGCAAGTCTTCATCTAGGCCTGTCCTAAAATATCCATCACTCAAGAAATGAATGTGAGGACGGCTTATGGTTCCACCTCTATATAAAAAACCATTTCTGTACCACTGGTCCAGACACCTTCATACCTTGTTTGGGTACCTAAACTATTTACAAACTGTTTTTAGTTAAAATGAAAATCATTAATTCTCACACAGAAATTAACCCCAACTATATTTCCTTCCTTAATCACAGGCTGGATCTCTCCTCCTTTGCTGACCTTCATACCTTGGAAAATAATGTGCTCCAGAGCTGTAAAACAAATTAGTGAGTGCTCTGCTGACAGTCCTGGGATGTCTGTAGGAGCAGGGAGTTAATGAGGCAAACAGAAACTCTTCCAGACACCGGGTGCTGTGGAGGGAAAAGGTGTTTTGTGGCCATACAGTGACAGGGGCCAAAGGAAGGAGGGGGGAAAGGAGGCAGCAACTTGATTAAGAGCTGTGAAGAGTTAAATAAACCCTATCCCACTTCCAAAAGCAAGGAGTGCTTTTAAAAACCAAAGTCAGCTTTCATTTGTGTGCCCTGGAATGGAAAAATCCTCTGGCTTTTGAGGGTGGGAAGGAGGAAGATGACTGCATCCAGCTTGGATCCGTTCCTGGTCCAACTGCAGCTGCTGCCCTCCCCTGGCTGTTTAGTGGGAATAGTGATGCTTGGGCTGTTTCCTAAAAGCAAATAATTCAGAGAAGACCAGAAATAATTCAGACCATCACACAAGGCCTTTTTGCTTTTCAATGAACCCATCCCTATCCTGCAGCATTCCTGTTACCTTGGTTTGTGCCCTTCCTCATGGGGGGCTCTCTGCCACTAGCAGGTGGCATCTGCAGAATGGGTTGTGTCTCCCCACAGCAGCCAGAGGAATTTGTGATGTTTGGAAAAACTATTCTGCCTTGGCAGAAAAAAAATATATCTACAAAATGGTCCTCATGTTCAGTGGTTACGACTCATGAGACCTAATCATGAGTTTATGAGATGGATGTACAGAGATGCAGCTCTGCTGCTTCATTCTCATCACGCCCAGGCTGTTTGCACCTCCCGGTATCCAGCCCTGCAAAATAAACTGGCTTAGCAGTGGATGTACAGGAAAACTGGCATTCAAGGAAAGCTAGTTAGTCTTTGTAGCACTGTTAATAAGCAATACAGTCCAGGCTATAGTCTCTCCAGTCTGTGACAGGCTCTTTGCACAAGGGGAAATGGGTTAAAAGACAAGCTTTGCTTTCCCTTGGACCTGCCAGGAGCTGCTTTTCTGTGCAGTCATGAACATGAGCACAAAAATCTGCCCTCCATCCCCCACTACACAGCAGGGAGAAGATCTCAGTGCAGAGCATCCTTCCAGCACCAGGGTTTGAGACATGAGCAATTGCAATTTACCTTGTGCTGGTGGTTATTTTATTTTTATATATCTATGTATATATATATATAATTTTTTTAATCCCCTTACTCACTACTAACATATTTTCCTCCTGTCTAGGAGGTGACATTTCCAGTCACTTTTTGCAAGAAATTAGCTAGCAAAGGCAGCCTAAAAACAAACCATGTGCCTGTTTCATCTTGCTTTCCAAGCTGAGGGGGTTTATTTTCAATGGAAAACTGGGACATTTCACGAATACCTGCTGCTTAGCTATGTATCTTACAGTCCTTCAGGCTTTGCAGGTCTGGGGGATGGATTTTTCTAAGCTATTATTACACACTCTATAATTTATCAGTCTTAAATTTAAGGATACCAGATCAGCAAGGATTTTTATTTCACATTTATTCACTCTCTTAGCCCTTAAGTGAACATGAAAATGATTAACAAAACCCTTCTTTAGTTCAAAGCTTCAGTAATAACATTTATGTTGCGTGCAATCAAGCCCTGGTATTGCAAAAATTGCCACAATCTCACATTCAACACTCTCTTACTCGTCCTCCTTGGGGTGCTGCCTTGCTCCAGAGGTGCATTGACCTCAGCCTGGAGACTTCCCTGACTTCAGTCACAGCAGGTCAAAGCCTCCAGGCTCTTGGAAAAGTCAGCTGGCCAAAGGATGCCCTCCATCCCTATGGGAACACACGGGGGAGCCCATAGGATGAAGCAGTCTTGTCATGTTGAATTTCCATGCTTTGTTTTGCTGCTAAAAATCACTTCAAGCTGTGCCCGTGTCCGAGCCAGAGATATTCAGGTATGGATGGAGGGCAGCCACCCCTGTGTGCTCAGCCTTCCTCCCAGCAGCGCCACGGGGGCACCTCTCACTCTTCCAAAACATAAATATTTCATTAGATTTCTTTCTTCTGCAAAAAGGACTGTTCCTGTGTTTGGAGCAGGAGTTTGCACCCTCTTCACTCTTCATCGGAGCCATTCAAGAAGGCAGCTTGGGAGCTGCTGTCACACTTCTGCTGCCGGACCCCCAGGCTGATGTAGGGCTCTCCACTGCCTCTTCTGAACCTCTGGAGACAGCTGTAACACAGGAACAATAAATGGTTATTAGAAAAATCCCCAACCTAATGCCACTCACTAGAACCCTCATTCTAGAGGTCCTAAAATGCTGTTGATGGGGGATTGAGTGGTTTTTGTTCTGTAAAAAAATCTATTTGATGGCATGGACTGAACTCTCTGCTCTATAGCTCACACAGCATCCCTCAGAGCATCACTTAAAGTGGGATAATCTTCCCATCCCCTTGGAAAAGCCAAACTGGGGGCTGGTAATGTTTTAAGTTTTCTACCTCTAATAATTCAGTGACCCTCAACCGCTTTGAAGTCCTTGCGAGGCAGGGGATGAAGTGTCAGGGGGTCCTGGTAATGCTTTGATGTCTCTATCAAAATAAAGTTTGACTTCAGCACTCAGTGCAGAGGAAAATAAGCAGTGTGACTTCCACAAGCACCTCGAGGGACTCAGCTGTTTGACTTCTCCCCGTTTAATGCCCGCGTCTCTCACTGACACTGTTTTGCATTCTGTGCACTCAACAAATACCGTGCCCTGAAACCTGCAGTAGTCTGGGACTGCTTATTCAGCTGTGACTTTTTACTGCAGGAAGGGCTGGGGTACATCTGTGTCTCACTGCAGACATCCCACCCTGCCTGCCCACCCCAGCCCTGCCCCAGTTCCTGTCCCAGCCCCTGTCCCAGCCGTACCAGTAAGTGAGGGTGTAGTTTATAGCCAGGATGGCCACAGCAGCTGCCCAGTGCCAGAAGAAGCACATCGTGAGGAACATGATGTTGCTGTGGTCATTCTCATCCCACATTGGACCTCCCCATGGCTGGAACAGCACAACACCGATCTGGGTGGAACAAGAAGTTTATTATGCTGGGGAAAAAAATAACAGAATCCCAGAATGGTTTGGGTTGGAAGACACTTTAAACAATCTGTCACCACCCTCATGGTGAACTACCTTTATCCATGTGGTGACCAAGGAACTTGAGCCCTGACCAGGACAGAGGGTTTTGCTGGAGAGTGAAGTCCATCCTTGCAGTGAGAGGCCACACAAAGCCGATCTGTGCCCAAGATATCTCTTTCTCTTCAATATCCAGATACAATTGTCCCTCAGCATTCCAAACTCCAAGCCATGCTTTAAAAACTCCAGATTTAGTATTTTACAAGCTCAGCCCAGTTTTTAACCTCTGAATAAAGGCTGGTTTGAGCTAGTGCAGCCTTAAAAAAGGGAAGAGAAAATGGTTTGGTTTTGGGGTGTTTTTTTTGTTTGGGGTTTTGTTTGTTTGTTTGTTGTTGGTTGGTTGGTTGATTTTTGTTTCTTTTTTTGTTAGTTTGGGGTTTTCCTTGACAGTTTAGTTTTGAAAGCAATTATCTCCAAATGATTTCTCTGCTTCTCCAACTTCTACCAAAGCAAGCAGCTGACTGTATTTTAACTCAGCTGTTTTATTGCTGGTGGGGTTTGTATCTTTCCACTAAATCAGAGGGAGGGCTGCAGGGTGCATTAGACACATTAAGTGATTAGTACTTGGTCGTTAGATACTGCAAAATGTTGCTCACTTGCTTTCACTCTTCCCCCTGGAGGAGCAATAAGCCAAGACAAACAGCTCCTGCAGCAGGAGCAGCCATCAGAGATGACCTGTGATTAGTAAATTTTCTTTCTGGGTTATGAGCTATTTATGAAGTGAGCCTGGCAAAATAATCCTTGGGAGATGTGTGATTGATACGTGATGTACAACTCCTTCTCCTCTTTACCCTTTGCTGCGTTGCTCTGGGAAGGCAGAACTGACCTGCCAGAACCACGTTCCCTGGACGATGGTGATGCTGGCTCGGAACATCTCCAGGACAATGTTGTCACGCAGGAAAACCTCCAGCAGGATGCTGCCAGCCCCAGCAAAGATGGTGATGAGCAGCAGGGAGTGGATGTGCTGGTCCAGCATGGGGCGGTGAAGGACGTGGTAATAGAAGAGACAACCTGCCAAAGCACGAGCCCTGCTCAGAGCAGCATTCACAACAACAGCCGTGGCCACTGCATCGAGTAAATCACCTGCCTGGATGGCAAATTGAGACAGGCCACCACGAAAAGGGGACTCCACATACCACCATCCCCTAGGCTTCCTGGCATCCCAGCATTCTGGAAGGATGAGATGCCCAACCTTGGGGCAGGAGGATCTGTGCAATACAGGGACCAAGGACAGGGTAGTTTTCTTCCCACATCTTGCCATCACCTCTTCAGATAACCCCTCCCTTCTAGCCAGGCTTCTGTTGTGTCCTTCTTTCTTATTGCTAAACTTCACCATTTTCTGGGAGCTGTAAATGATAGATTTCCTGATCTTAATGCCAAACTGTGCATGTGGAGCTACCCCTGCTGCTGCTGCCTCAAAAACTGCTGTGATCAGGAAAAGGAAAGTAACAGGAGCTGTGCCTTCATTAAGGAGTGTGCCTTGTTTCTTTATAAACAAGACCTTCTTTTCCCATGGCAGGGGGTTGGAACTAGATGATCTTTAAGCTTCCTTCCAAGCCAAGTCTTTCTATGATTCTATGATCCAAGAGGGTCTGGAATCCCGGCTGGCAACTTGCAAGGCAGCCTGAGGACAGAATGATACTCATGATGTGCTGAAGCCAGAATAAATCACTTCAAATTGCCACGTGCCACGCAAGCAGATGAGGCTGATGGTGCCTGCAGTGCAATTAATGGCTCTCAGGGGGAACGTGGGGCAGGAGAACAGCCTGTGGATGGCAGAGAAATGCGGAGTCCACCGTCTGTTTATCATAACAAGGAACCTCATTCTGCTGCTTTGCACTGTGGCAGCCCCAGAGTTCCCAAACCAGAATCTATCCGTGACTGTATTTCCCATCTCATTCCATCCCAGACTGCCATAATATATCCCCTACAATGTATCTTATCACCAGAGGCATCTGAAGCAATATCTCAGTCAGGCAAATTTTAATGCTTCTCTGACTTGGTCCCCAATATCCCTCCCCAAGTTGAGCACCACCTTCTACCAACCTTCAACGAACACGGCCATGGCCAACATGAGGCGATCCAGACCCTGTGGCACCGCCTGGGAGATGTAGGTGAGGACATCCACCACGCCGGAGAGGCCGTAGAAGAGGTACATGGTGGTGTGCTGCCAGTTCATCAGCTTCACCCAGTTGCGCTTCTCCCCGCTGTACAGGTACAAGTGGGGGCCGTCTGGGACAAACTGCTCCGCCAGCATCCCTGCGGGACACCCAAGAGCATGGAGTTTCTGGGGGTTTATTTGCAATGGCTGAGACCACTCCTTGCTGCTGGGGGTTCTGAAGCAGGAGCTGGTGAGTTTGCATTCGGAAGAGAAGACTGGATGGAAAAATGAGGCCTGTGTTTAATGGCAGCTCAGCTTTGGGAAAGGGTATGAGACTTGCTTTTCCATATCAAACTATACCAGAGATCAAGGGAAGATGAACATCAAGGATGCATCCAGGCTGCCCAGGGGAGTGCTGGGATCACCATACTTGGAAGTGTTCAAAAACATGTAGATGTGGTGCTCAGGTTCATGGTTTAGTGGTGGACCTGGCAGTGGTTAATGGTTGGACTTAATGATCTCAGAGGTCTTTTCCAGCCTTAAAGATTCTCTGATCTTTCCACATCTAGACCAGTTTCTCTGGAGTCAGGGCTCCTGTACAGTCATCACTGCAGGCTAGGTGAATACTGGCATAGTAAATGAAATATAACCCTTACCTACTAGAGAAAAGAAGATTTTGATTCCCCCTTCAATGGCATCCACACGCTGGAAACAAGAAGTCCTGTGGGATTTCTTATTTACTTTCTGGCTGAGATACTGCAGTGGGTATTTCACAGACCACCAGAGCCCAAAGAGCAGGAAGAAGCTGCCTGGAAGTGCGTGACCCTTAAAATTCGCCATCCTGTCAACCTCCTCTGACTACAAGGCAAAGAAAAACAATGTCATTATTCAATTTACACAAGTTATTTGGCATAACACTGGAAAAAAATAGGATTTCCCTTTCAGAGAGGACTGGAGAAGGCTTGACCAAGCACATGGGAATAGGAAGGAGCATTGGGAACACCTCTCTGAGGTCCTTGCCCCAAGATTAGGAAATGTCAAAAAAAGCCACAGTTGTTTCAAAAAGGCCTCAAATCTGCTGTAATTTCTGACACATCCCAGCCTGAACCTTTAATCCCAAGGATCCCTCCCAGCAGTAGGTCCTGCTTTTCTTGCTCTTCTGCAAGTATGAGCATAAGGATCTGCTGCAGACCAGGGCAGGGTGGGCTTTTTGGGACCAGGTAGGAGAGATAATACACAGGGAAAACAGGAATGTCTAGGGGTAAACACCAGCATGTTTCTTTAGCTCCTTGAACAGCCACAGATGTGGTGTGCAAAGTCCAAAATTTTTTAAAAACTCTGGAATTATTTCAGGCCATGGAAGAGGTGAAAAATATCTTGCATCTATTCCACAAACCAAAGCATTTTGTTAAAAATATACCTTCAAAAATACCCCAAAAGCTGCCAGAAATAAAACATTGTGGGTTTGGGCAAACAAACCAAGTTGTTCCTTGCATCCGGACCTGCTCTCATTCCTTCTTCCCTCTCCTGAGCATCCCTAAACCAGGATTTGCACCAAGCTGCTGGAGCCTCTGTGCTGGAGTGCACACACATACGGTTTGCAGGATGCTGGGGGACCCATTTCCTGGGAGAATTACAGCAATTAGACCCAGCCAGCTCCTGTTTGCTGTTTGCTTAATTAGGCTGAGAACTGATCAGCTCTTTCATGTGAGCTCAACCATATGTTTGAGGGCTGCCTTGGTGTGAGGTGGTGTCAGGCCGGGCAATTAGGAATGTCTTAATTGATAACAAAGGCTGTGCTGCTGGTGCCCAGAACTTCCTTCTCTGTTTAGTAACTTCTCTGTGCCAATCCACACTCAACACTGGGCAGAAACCATCTCCCTTGTGGAATGGATGCTGTCCCTTCACATAGCAGGAGTTGCATGGTTTGGAGCTGGATCTGACCTCCCCATCCCCAGACATCCTGATTATCCTGAAACCGCCTTCCCCAGCAGCATTTTGGGCTTCAGTCCTCACTCGCTGAAAATATAAACCAAAAATGTTCTTATTCTGCTGTTGCACAAGGGATGATTTGCATGTGGGGTTAAACATGAGCTGTTGCTGTCAGCCTTGGAGAGAGGGAGTTGTTTCTTTGGCTTTATTAATATCTGATTTCAGGTTGGTTTTTACACCTCATTTCATCCCTTGAAGTCCATGGCTGGTGTGGATACCATCTCCCAGAGGAATCTGTCCCCGAGCAGGAAAATCCACGGGGTTAGAACTAATCTCCTAAATCCCTGCAGCCAACCTGCCTGATCTGAGCTGGTTTAACCAAACAGCTAATCCAGCAGCTCGAGCTCGGCAAACATTGGCTCCATGTGCAAACATCACCCCGGTACATGCAGCCACACATGGCAGTGCATGGGGCCAATGTCCCTGCAGTGCCACCAGGCTGGTCTCCATTCCTGCCTTCACCAAGCACCTCTGAGCTATCCCAGTGGGTTCATGAAGATGACTTTAGTGGGGGTTTAATCCAAGAGTGGAAAAGCTGTGCATGGAAAAGATATGTTTGGGGCTGGCAGCTTTGCAGGTCACTATTAGCACTGCAAGGTTCTGCCTTATTTCATGACTTAAAATGAAAGATTTATTGACAGTGGGTGCTTTGGGTAATTAAACAGAAAATCAAAGCAAGGTGCTGTTTACCAGCAGGGCTGGCACAGTCCAGTGGGTTAATACAATCATCTCTGCAGTCCTTTGAAAGGGGCAACTGGGGAATGGGAGCATCCACCTGTTTCCCTGTGATTCAGGGAGCAGCATTCCCAAGCCTTGGAGAGGGCTGAAAAATCTGTATTTTCTGGGTGAGTAGAGAATCTCATCATATACATGAAATGGGGGTAATGGCTTTAAACTGAAAGAAGAAAAATTTAGATTAGGTACAAGGAGGACTGGTATAACATCAGGGTAATAACTGGAAGCAGAACCAAACCCATCCCAGAATACCACAACAAGAAGGATTGCAGCCATATCATGCCATATTAATGCTGTAATTATACCATGACCACAGCAATATACAGTCAAATATATAACTGATGGAGCTCTTGCAGTTACATATTAAAGGCTGATATCAAGTGAGGCCTGCTGGTTTCCCACCTGAGATCGATGCCGTCAAACTGGGATGACCTGAAGAATACACTGATCAATCACAATTGAAAGATCAGCTAAATGGGGTATGCACAGCCACCTTGCAGTGCTTATGTGATCTGGGCTGAGCTCAGGGGGTGATGGGGACTCTTTTGGGGTTCCTGGTCTCCATTCCTGCCTGATAGCAGGGAGCACATGGCTCAGCTGGGACACGTGACCAGCAAAACTATTTCTCCTGCTTCTCTTCCTCCTCTGAAAACATGCAATGGGTAAGCACAGGGGAAAAAATCAACCACAGTTATGTTTGTGCCCTGGGGCAAACAGCTCTTGTTTATCCCTATAGCTCCAAAGGAAGTGAGACATGCTTACAGTCAGCCGGGAAAAGAACAAGCTGAATGTCCAGTGGGTGCTGGTGTTGGTGCCACCATAGCCACCATCCCAGGGCATCCCTGCTCAGCATGACTTTGTCCCTTCCCTTATCACCCAGCCTGCATGTTTGGCAACATCCCTGTGTCCCTGCTGCCTTGTCATTAGTGCTCTTTGCCCCCTGTTTATTGTGGTGCTCTATGCTGTGTCTGCTTAATGATTTACTGTTTCATCTGCTCTTATCACCTCCCAGAGGAGCTGGCTTTTCTTAGTTTATAGCTAACGCACCCAACCTCCTGGGGAGACATCCGGAGGATGGTAAGGAGCCCAATTAGGCTTTCACCTCCTCCTCTCACACTACCCTGGCAGCCACAAATTCTATTTTCAGCCAAAACCTGGGCCATTTTACTATTCCAAATGTCTCATTTGCTTTCCTGAGGTTTTTTTGTTTTGTTTTGTTGGGGTTTTTTTAAGTCCATTGATAATGTATCAGTCAGGACATCACTTCCATTTTTCCCAGCTTGGAAATTACAGTCTAAAGTTCACCAGTGGGAAGAGCTCACAGCCATCACCCCTACAATTAAATTTGCCCTTCAACCTCTGTGAATCAGGCAGTTCAGACACACCGGAGTTGGTTTGCTCACCGTGGGACCTGTGCTTGTCTCTCAGAGCATCTGTGGGTGACAGGAATGGTCCCCAGGGAAAGGCTGACGCAGGGAAGAGGAGAAATGGCTTGCAGAAAAAACACCCAGGCTGAGGTCAGGCTGAGCTGGGGAATGCCACTGAGATGTGTATCTGGAAATAATGAAGCTATTTCCAGCCTTCCGGAGGGGCTCTTGTGTTGAATCTGCAGCTGCAGGAGCACATCAAACCCAGACCTACAGACTGAGAACAGCTGAGGTACTGTGCTCAAAAAACCATCCTCAGTCAGTCCCTTCCCTATCCTGCGTGTCCTCTGTGTATCTCTGAATACAACATAACCCCACAGCCCAAATCCAGCACCTGATGGGGATGGCAGTGGTCTAGACACAGGGGTGAGATATCTCTGCCTCTGAGCACAGAGAGATGGCAGGAGGAAAAGGTATCAGGAGAGGCTTCACTGACAGTGATAATCTCTCCTGTGCCCTGCGCTGCCTCACTCATTACCAGCATTGTCTTATCTGTCTGCAGAGGCTCTTCTAATCATAGCAGCACTTCCATTAGCTCCTGCAGGAGCTGATCCCTAATGTATTAACGTCAGCCTAAAACCCCACTCTGAACCATTTCATCCCATTATCATCAGGTTCTCTTTTCCCTCTGTCTCTGTCTGCACAAGGGAGTGTTAACAGTGACACTGAGCAATCATCTTCCTCATACTGGTGAGCTCAGCTGTGTCTGCAAAAGCAGGAAAGCAACTTTTCTGCCTCTAAAGGATCCTTAAGGGGTTTGGACTTAGGTTAAAAAATTATCATCATCACTGGAAACTATTAGGCTTAGTTGGCAGGAAGTATCTGAAGGACCATCAGGTACTGCAGGAGCTTGTACAGTGGCTACAGACAGAGAACACAAACTGAGACAATCCATCCTCCTGGAACGGGAAAGTTCAACTTGGAAGTTCAAACAGGGATGAAAGCTTTAAACTCAGGATGCTGGACTAGAGGTCTATTTAATAGACACAATAGATCCACCTGGAAAGAGACACTGAGGGAGAGAGATGTAGAAACTAGTGATGGAGTTATACTGCTCTGTGCTTCCTCTTCCTTATGCTGCCTCCTTTTGCCTCCTCTTTTATAAGCCCCTGGTTTGGATTCTCCATCCCTATCCTTGCTCTGAGCCCTACCATCAGGGAAGCAGCAAGAAACTACATCCCAGCAAAGAAAGCTGAGAAATAAAAGAAATTAGCCAAAGCCTAATTACGGGGGCTCAGAACGGGCACTTTGTCATTCCTTCTCTTGCAAGCTGCATTTGTTTATTTGTGGTTTTAAGACAGTGAGCTCTGACTTTAAAAATTATCTGCTGGGGGAAATGTATGTTAGCAACTCAAAAGCCATTTTTCTTTGCCTCTACGTGATGGTAAAGAGATTAAAGTGCTTTCTGAAGGGGTGGGTGCCATCTGTGCCCTGAACTGCCTTCCTGGCTCCGTGATGTGTGATGGAGCAGCCCTGACTCCAACAACCCTTCACAGGTACCAACACAAAATAAACTCAAACCCAACATTATCACCATACAAAAATCAGTATTCACAGAATTCTAGAATCACAGAACAGTTTGGGTTGGAGGGCCCTTCAAGACAATATAGTTCCACCCCCTGCCATGGGCAGGGACACCTCCCACTATCCCAGGCTGCTCCAAGCCCCGTCCAACCTGGCCTTGAACTCTTCCAGGGGTAGGAAAGCCACAACTTTGCTGGATTCCACAACTTCCCAGGGCATTTTCCAACGAGCAGATGAATGCTCAAATTGTCCCAATTGCCCAAGAATGTGATACAGGTTAAGCACTGTGTGTCTTCAACATCCCTCAAGGAAAGCTATCCAAGACAAAGAATTAAAACCATTTCCATTGGAATATATACCCAAAATATCCATAAAACACATAAATCTCAGCCTGCTGAGTACCACAGCTTGTTCCTGGGTACCACAGAGCTGTGGTCCCCAACATCCCCCTCCTGGAGCACCTGGAACCTTGGCCATTGCACCCTGTTCTGCCAAGGTGAGGGGTTGGTCGATTTTAATGATAAGCTGGTAGGAAGAATGGAGGAAAGAAGGAAAAAACCTTCCCCTGCAGCAAAGGTGGCCCTGCCCACAGCAAGAGAGGTGGCAGGACGTGAGCTTTAAGGTTCCTTCCAACCCAAACCATTCTGGGATTCTATGATTCCAGTCTCTGTGGTTTTAGGCACTAGAAGTGACTTTTCCAGGTGTTTCTGTGGGGAGAGGAAGGTGGGGAGGGAGTTTTTGGTTCAGTGCACACAGCAGTAATTTCAGTTTAGCTGTGAGGCAGAGCGTTTGCATTTAATTTGGCTGGGAGTGGAGCAGGGAGCCAGCAAGAGCTCTTGTAGAGTGGCCAGGGGGTTTTGGGGCCCTGCTGCTCCCAGGCTGCCCTGCTCTCACCTCTGCCTGCTTTGGGGCCCCACATATCTTGTTTATTTTTTAACTTCCTCCTTGGAAAAAGTTGCTGCAGGTTTGCTGGGCTGTTCTGTCGCCTCCCAGCCCGGCAGGGACAGCAGCCAACCCCCCCTGAGCCCCTCCACAGGGACCCCAGAGCAGGGGGACACCCCGGTGGGCTGAGGACACCTAAATCTCTCCCAGATTTGCTTTCCTAAGGGGAGTGGTGGTTCACCCTCTCTTCCCTCCCTATGGAGTTTGGATGCCAAATTGAGGGGTCCCTAAAGGGCAGGCAGGGGGTCCCTTCCCATCCCATGGTGTGGGGTGACCTCCCCCCTCCCCTTCCCAGCCCCTTCCCAGCAGAACCCCCTCCCTGTGCCAGCCCTGGCAGCAGAGCCTTACCTGTGCTGGTGATCCCGGTGTTGCACCTGCTCCCAGGTGATCTGTGCTCCTCCCCTGCCTGTGGCACCTGCCTCACCGGCCTCCTCCCTGCCTCCTGAACCCCAGCTGGGAGGGAAAGGTGATCCTGGACACAGAAATCCCCCACTTCCAGGCACACCAGGTGCTTTAATTCACAGTTTTCTCCCACAAAAACAATCTGTGGTTTGCTGAATTCTGGCTGTCTCAAGGCTTTCCCCCCCAAAATCTTAATTTTTTCAGATTTTGTGCAATGATTAAATTTCCTTCTATCAGAGTTCCCCATTGCCCACCTCATGCAGGGTGGGATACAAGAGAGCTGTGGGATACAGGAGATACAGGGGAGCTGTGTGGGGCATTATCCCTGCACCCCTCATCCCCAAAACACTGCATTAATTATTAACTGGATCAATTCATCCAAAGCACTTCATTTTCCATGCTTCCCAGGTTTGATGGATGCCCCTCCTAGGATCCCCACTCTTAACCCATATTTCAATTCCAAATGCAATTTTCTGACTAGGCCTCCTATAAAACCGAGTTTATCCTTAATAATACTTTCCACTTTCATCTCCAGTCCTGCAAGTGCTTTACAAATGTTAAATAATTAACCCTCATGACACCCTTGGGAGGGAGGGAAGCGTTATTATGGCTCTTTGTAACGGAAGATCTGACAGGCCCTTCTGTGCTCCAGCCCTGGGTTTTACTCACTTTTAGGGAGCAATGCAGCTACTTACAGCACTGAGAGCAACTACACCTGCCACAGGGAATTTGTAGTAAGAAAATCAGACTTTAACATTTTAAATATATCCATCCTGATTTATAAATGACTTGAGGGTTAGAAGAGCTGTCTGGCAATCCCCTGTCTTTTTCTTTCATTATTATATTACCATTTTGATTTATTGACATAAAATCTATTCCCTCTCCTGGTCCCACAATGTTGTTTAAACAGATGGGTTCTTAAATAGTAAATAATTACCAATTAATCCATCCTTTCTCACCTCACAGAGAGGTAAGTGCTGCTGGAAGGGAGGAAGCATCTCACAGTCATCCTCTCCTTTATCAGTGGTGGGTTGGATGCCCAAATCCTCTGTGGTTTTCAGGTAGGATGATTCGAATTTTCCAGAGGCAAAAGCCAAGCTGCAGGTATTTCTTGTCTCTTCATTAAATTGTTTCACACATGTCCCAGGAGCCTGATGACATTTTGTGTCCCACAAGTCCTGGAATAAATCAGAATTAATCGAGGAGTTTACACTCACCCTGCTCCAGGCACACAGAAGGATTTTTCCCCAGAAAACTATCCCCAAAACTGAGGCTGAGGAATAAATGGAAGGAAAACAACTGGTGAGATGGAGGGCCTGGGAAAAATGAAGAATTATTTAGCTGGGGAGTTGCTACAAGTTCATGAAAAAAAACCCAAGGGATGTCCAAAAATGCAAACGAGACCCAAAAAAATGCCACGTAAACGTCTTGGTTGTGGATGATGAAGTTGCTGTATCTGTTACATAAGAAAGGCCGATTTTAGCTAAAAACTAAACCTTTAGTTAAACCTGAAACCTTGACTCTGAAATGGGAAATTGTTCCCACCCAAAGCTCTGCCGAGTCATGTTGGTGTTTCTTGGCTACCAGGAAATTTACACCTTCAAATATTTGCAGAACAAAATCACGGGGTGTGTAAGGGGGATGGATCTTACTCTAAGGAAACAAATAACTTCTCTGGGTGTATTTATTGTAGTAAAGACCATCCCTGACCTGGGCCTACGCAGAACCCTAGCAGAATGTCTCATTTCCTCATGGTCCTGAACAATAATTTCCTGGTAAGACACCAAAATTTGACATCATCTCTAACTTATAGCCATAACTTCCTAGAGTTCAGCCACCCTTAAAACCCTCGCAGTTCCTTAGACAGCCTTGAAACAACATGTAAAGGCTGTAAATTCATCAAACCTGTGTCCAGTTCAGGCTCTCACCATCCACAGGCACTGGGCTGCCACTGGAGGTGGGAATTCTGCTCAGCACAGCACATCCAGCCTAAAAAACCAGTCCTGGTCAGCAACTTTTCTAAATCTTATTGCCTTCCCATGAAATCAGTCCTGAAAGAAATTTCAGAATTCCTATTCTAGGAATTTTTGAGGCCTCAAAAAAGCTCTTTTGTGTCCTGCCCATCTCTAATTTTCCACCTCCTGATGTCTATTTTCTCCCTGCTAATCTCACACAGAGCTGCAGCTCCTAAATATACCCACAGGAGATCTGGCAGCACATAACACCCTGGCAGTCTGTTCACATCAACATGCAAAGCTGGGAATGACCAAGAAAACAGGAGTTTGTTGCTCTGGGAGTCATCTCAGTATGTCCTGTGGTTAGGCAATACCTGCAGTCTCCATGGATGCAGTCTGGGACACAGGCTGGAGCGTGCCATGAGAGTGATGCTCAGGGAGAGCTCAGAACTAATGGCTCAGAGAAATGAGGGAAATGATGGAGTGTCAGAGCCAGGAAATTAGTTCCCTCATTTTCCTGTGCTGGCAGAGGGGACGAGTGAAGGAGTCATTTGCCACGTGGTCACACATCCGGAAAGAGGAGCTGCACAGGCTGCCTGCAATTTTAAGAGGCAAGAAAATGGGAAAGCAAGCTGGCACACTGGCCAGACACAGATATTTGTCTGGTCCATCGCTGGAATATCGATGTATTTTCCAACCGAAATGATGATGTCTCGTTTTCCTTCCCCTCCTCCTGCACCCATAAAACCTGCCTGTGTAATGCAGGCAATGGATCTGCAGGAAAAAGTTTTGTACCTAGATGCTCCCATTTCTAAGTGAGCCACCCCGTGGTGGCACCTCCCTCAGCTCTCCTGGTACCCAGGGAATGATCCCTCGCAGCATCCTCCCATCTCAGTGTTGTTTGTCACATGAGTGCTCACGCATTGCGTGCAGTCCAGATCTCTAGTGATGCTGAAATACCTTGGAACAGGGGAAGGGGCAGAGACCTGCAGCTCCTCCAAAGTACCATCACCTAAATTTATTCCCCTCCGTGGGCTGCTTCAGTCCCCACATGCAGCGAGATGGGGAGTGCAGAGTGCCCTGGGGAGGCACAAACTGGGAAATAACAAAGGACATGGCAAGGGACCCACCAGGCTCTGCCCAAAACGTGACCTAATTCTTGAAAATGCCCTGTTCCCACACAAAGAGGTCCAGGAAGGAGTTTGCCAGATGGCAAAAGGAGGAGATGAATAAATCCAATATGGCACATCTGCAGCTGCAGAGAGCAAACAGCATCCGTGCACAGCCAGGAGGAAAAGGGACTTCTTTGGGGTAGAGATGGGCAAGGAAAGGTGACATAAACAAAGAAAACCCCCAAAAGTTTCTGTTACACCTCCTGTGAACAGATCCAAGATCCCAGCTGGGTAAGAACAGGCGAGAATTAAATGAAAGCAGGAAGGGCTTAGCCCTGATGTGATTCCAACTGCATCAGTCCCAGCTGGATGGCAGCACTGTAGCATGCTTGGACATGGCAAAAGCATTAATAAGGGACAGAAGATCATTAAAAGGAAATTCGTGTAGCCAGACAGAGAAAAGGAAAAGGAAAAGGAAAAGGAAAAGGAAAAGGAAAAGGAAAAGGAAAAGGAAAAGGAAAAGGAAAAGGAAAAGGAAAAGCAGAGTGTGAGAAAAACATTGACAGGCAAAAGAGAGGGAGGTTCAGTGAGAGGTGGTGAAGGTTAAAGATGAAAACAACAGCACCTAAAAGGAAACACAAAGTGGCCAAACTCCGTGGGAAATTTTAACAGGATAAAAAATAACTCACAGTTGACAAGGAGTTAAAAAAAGTAAGTGGGAAGGCAAGGAAATGCTCCCCTAAAACACCTCGCATGGAGAGCGACCCATCCGGGAGAGATCAGGGGAGCTGGGCAGCCCTCAGGGCTGTGCCATCAACATTGTCCCTGGCAGCCAGGCAGGATTAAATCTTCACACCCCGGGAGGTTTGATTTGGGGATTTTCCTGCTCCATCCAGCTGTCATTCAGCAGTGATGGAGCAAGGGCACATCTCGGTGGCAGAGGGAGGAATGTCACCTCCCCAGCCGGGCTCGCCCTTAGTACCCATACCCAGATCACCTAATAAAGCAAGAGGAATTTGGGGGGAGGAATTCGTTCATTTTCAACACCTGGAGCTGGAAGAAATGTCTCTGAGTGACGGTGAGATTACTGGGGACATGAAGCTGTGAGGGACCAGAAGATTCAGATGTGGTGGGTAGTTTCATCTGAAAAGAGAGAAAATCAGTTCATCACCTTGACATGTTAACACTGAGCCCTTTGCTTTTGCAGTTAGAATTGGGAAGTGTCATTCGTACTGGTATTTAATTTTTTTTCTTTCTTGTATTCATCATCTTTACAATCTTCCCCGCTCTTATCCTCCTCTTCAGCACTCCTGCTCCAACTACCTTTCCCAAGCAAAAATAATTTCTGCTACCTTTCATTTAATTTTCAATCCTAAAAGTTGAATTACCATAAAAAATTACCATGAAAAACCATACCTAGGGTCAGGGAAGAAGAGCAAGTTCAAACCCTGGCATTTATTGACCTTTAAGCAATGGAAATACAGCTCTGATGTGCTGCAAACCAGCATCTCCCACACTCTGCAGAAGCAACTTCGGATGCCAAAGCATTCCAACCTTCCCTGTAAATCCATCCCCACAGAGGAGGATGCTTTTTGAAGCAGGTGCTGAAGTTTTTGGGAGCAGCCTTCACATCTGAGAGCTTGCACTGGGAATTTGTGTTGTTAAACGGCTGAAGAGAGGTGGCAATTAGGGGTTGGAGGGGTTCCTTGTGGATGTAGGGATGTGGGATGCTGCCCCAGCCTCGGGGACCAGCTCAGACATGTCCCGGATGTGCAGAAAGGAACCCCGAGAATATTTGGGAACACTAGGTGGTGCTGAGGGCTCATGGAAAGGATCCCATGCTGTCACAAAGGGATGCTCCGGGGTGCGAGGGTGAAGGCCTGGGGCACCAGGGGCTGCAACCCCATTTTGGGCTTGGTTGGGAGCCCAGCTCCAGGGGTGAGAAGCTCCTTGTGTCACTTTGTCACATTCCTCCCTCTCCAAAGGCACTTCGCAGCAGCTGGACTACTGCACTGGTTTCAGGAAGACCAGTCCCTTCCCCTACTTTCCTGGGGTCGTACCAGACCTCACATTCCTGTTTTGTCAGTGGTAGAAAGGAGGCACAAGGAGACGCATTACCCAAGGCAATTCCCAACCCACCTGGCAGCATCTCTTTTCCAGAGAGGAGGTAGAATTGCCTTTTCGGGATCCCTGAAACAAATTTAAAGGGTTCAAACCATCCTTTAAAAAATAAGGATTGTGACAAAACGTCAGTTTTCACCACGGATCTCTGCTGCTGCAGATTTTATGTGCATAGATGAGTTTTCTAGCACCCGGTGAGAAACAAGGGGGCTGCTAATTAGGGTGAAACCCACTTAAGGCTGCCGCCTTCTCCCCCTTCACCCCCATTCCTCCTCCTCCGCGGGCTCCGGTTACACCGCGGGTCCATAAACAGCGTCTGAAATAATTGTGCAGTTGTCACCGCCGGGCAGGGGAGGGGGGACTATTTTAAAACGCCCGGCTTAGCCCAAAGGGCCGAGGGGATTGTGGCACGCCCCAGCTGTCCCCGCCGAGCGCGGGCGGGGACTTCAAAGTGCCAGGCAGGATGTGTCAGCGCCAGCCTGTCCTAGCCCACTCGGCCGGGGAAAGGAGCCAGGCTGGCCCGGGACGGGCTAATGGTGTTTTGACATGTTTCAAGAGCAATTGCTGGGACTCGGAAGATGTGGGGAGCAGCTGGAAGAGACCTGGGGGTGATGGAGGGAGAATGGGTGAGAGGTGGGGGGTTGGGAGGGGGATGCAAACGTGGTGAGATTGTACATCTCTTTTGACTTCAGCAACTGGGGGGGGAAGCAAAACAGGGAATGCTGCAGTGCCTCTGCTCTGGTGCTGCAAGTCCCAAACGGAGGAAACACGGACATATGGGCTTCACACTGAAAGAGAGAAGGTTAGATTGGCTATTAGAAAGAAATCCTTCCCTGTGAGGGTGGGGGGGCCCTGGCACAGGTTGCCCAGAGCAGCTGCTCCATCCCTGGAAGGGTCCAAGACCAGGTTGGATGGGGCTTGGAGCAACCCGGGCTAGTGAAAGGTGTCCCTGCCCATGGCAGGGGGTGGAACGAGATGATCTCTAAGGTCCCTTCCAACCCAAACCATTCATTTTAGGATTCTATGAACCCAAAGGGAAGCACATCTCATCAAAATATTTCTCCATGTCCTGTACCACTTCTGACAGTGACACAGGTGACATCTCTGCTCACTGGGGCAAAGCTCAGAGTCTGGAAGAAAAAACACTAACAACTCATAATCCCATGAGATAACCAAGCTTTGGCCATGTCTTGGCCATCCAGGCAGGGCTACCCCATAGCTCCAGGAGAAGACAGAAAACTTTGATGCTGCCTCTAATGTAAGAGCTGATGATTAAATTATTATCAGTGCCCAACCTGCCATTCCCTCTGGTTAGAGACGGGCTGGATGGCTGAGAAGACAAGGATGCTGTTGTCTTCTTTGCCTCTTCTTGTTCTACTGCTCTGCCTTCATGTGAGCAGGACTGTCCTCCCAGGGTCAGCATGGTCACTGAGAGCTGAATCACAGAACCACAGAATGGTTTGGGTTGGAAGGGGCCTTAAATTCCCCATTTAATTCCCCTCCCCCGCCCTGGACAGAGACACCTTCCACTAGACCAGGTTGCTCAAGGTCACATCCAAACTTGGGCACTTCCAGGGATGGGGCATCAGCCTGCTGAAAAGGGGATGCTCAGCTGGGGCACCTCTTCCAGATCTGTCACCCAGCTCCCTGTTTTCCATCACTTCTCTGCAAGCCATTAAAGCCCACTGCCCACAGGCTTCCCACATTCAGCTTTCCAGAGATGGTCAGCAGCAGATCCATCCCAGTGACCTTCCTATTTACTGTGTGGCACCACTGCCTTGGCCATCACGGTGAATTTACCTCCCAGTCAACCTCCCCACGAGTTGAACAGCCTAATGTAGAACAGCTCCTCTTGTCCGTATGCTTCTTGTGCCTGCAAGTGCTCCATGCACGGGCAGATGTGCGGGATGCCTTCAGCCATGTACCCATCAGGAATGGCTTCCCAAAGCCTTCTCCCATCCTTCCATGAATAATCAACTATTTCAGATCTCATCTAAAGACCATCAAGGTTTTTTCTGCATGTCCTGTACACCCAGAATTTCTGGATAAATGCGATGTCCTATCCTAACCATTTGGTTAAACAGGCAGAAGTTTGGCAAACAGAGATGGGGCTTTACCTGAAGCCAGGACAAACCATTTAGAAAGTTCATGACATCTCAGAGAGACTGAATACTCGGATCTCCTGCAATGTGAACTCCGAGGATTCCCAGAGCCAGGCAAGAGCCGTCTTTCAGCAGCTGTGATCCATTTATTAGGCGGGTTTGAACACCTCTGACAGGGGGATGGAGGCAAAGGGGGCAGACAAAGGTGGAAAAAAACCTGTGTTAATTACCAGTCCATTTGTATGACGTGAAGCTGCCCCGGTCCGTCATCTCATCCCCCTGAGCTGTGGTTTGCCAGGTTTTAAGCTTTCATTCCGGTATCCCAGAGGGACGCGCGTTTCTCCGCATCGCCACAGGGACGGCAGCTGCAGCCGATTGCTCCCGTTAGAAGGGACCGCCGGCGCTCCAGAAACCATTTCGGCAACATTTGTCGCAACAGCCTTTGCTAATCTCCCTTTCATTTGTAATTATTTTCTCACTCCGGCGCTCCGACACCGGAGCCGCCTTCCCAACCCGCCCCTGCAGCCGCGGGAGCATCGCCGGCCGCGCTCGGGGATGTCGGGGCGAGATAAAAAGGGATGCGGGGGCGGGAGTGGAGACGCTCCTGCGAGCAGGACGGAGGGCTTCAAACAGGCTGGGGCTCCTCCGGAGGCGATTGAAGTGGGCCGAGGGATGGAGCCGACAGCTTTGACGCAGCCTGGGCCAGCACGGCCAAGAATAATTGAACAAATAGTTCATCTGGTGACCCAACAGCTGTAGGTAACAGGCGATTTCCAAAGGATTAGGGGGGAGCTGTGAAAGGGAGGTCCCACGGGAAGCCTAAAACCCTCATCTTGAATTCAACCAGCCAAGAACACATGTTGGAGCCTTTTACTTACCTTTTAAGCAACTTTTCTTCCCTCATCCCACCTCCTTTTTATCCAAACTATTCCACAAACCAGGACGTTTTAGTTGTTGAAGCACAAGGCAGAAAAAATGGGGTCCATGGCAATGAGATGAATTAACAAGTGGTAGTTGATTCCTAAATGGGGTTTTCCTATTTTATTTTGATTTAATCCCAGCAGTAGCATTACAATTTTTGCCCAGAATTTCCACTTATAGTGTTCACAGCAGTCACCAGCAAAGCGAGGAAGGATTAGAGATGACTTGTCAAGCAAAGCTGAGCCCCGACATGAGCTGGGTTGTGCTTTACCTCACAGCCACTTCATGTTGCAGCCTCCTCTTCCTCTGCCATGGCACAAACACCCAAAACAAACACTCTACACCCAGCTGTTGCTTCCCCCAGGGTAAGTCAGAGCAGGTTTAATCCCTAACCCCTCTGCATTTGATTGCATGTGAATAGATACAGTGAGAGATGAAGATAAGGCACGTTGGGAGTGGGTTGCAACTCAGCTATGGAAACTGCTTCAGTGTCCTGTCCCACGGAGTGCTCCAACCTCAACCTGAAGGATCATGTCTGGGAAAGATGATTCCAACTGTACCTCATGTTACCCTCTCTAAAGGCAGAGGCTGCATTGGCTCTGAACCAGGCCCTCCTAAACATGACTGAAAGACTGCTGGTTCTGACTCAGACCAAGATTATGGATTTTTCAGGCACAGTTTGCAAGGTCAGGAGCCTTCAGTAGCCAGGTCTCACATTGCTCAGAGGTCAAGTGACACAGAGATGTCACTGTAGAATCGGGGATTGCCCAAGGAAAGCCTCCAGCACACCTTGTGCCCACTCTCAATCCACCTGCAGACCACCTCAAAACATCTGAATCCACTACAAATCCATCTCAATCCACCAGCAGACACTCAGAGGAATGAAACCCACTGAGCATCACCAGGGATGAGCTCACCATGGCCAGACAGACCCAGCATGTGCTGCTGGCTTAACCTCCCTCTCTCTCCCTTTGCTGCAGAGTCAAGACAACCAGTTTTGATTAAACAACTCATTTTCAAACAGCAATGAGATTAAACCCCATTTCCCAGCCAGAGGCAGGCTCTGGTCACCCACATGGCACAGCAGACCCTCCAAATCCAATGCCAAAATCATACACATTTATTCACCCCAAAACAACCCAAATCTGAGGTTCTCCCCATCTCCTCCTTTGCCTAAACCACACCATATTTAATGATGAGGTCACAGTAGGTTCCTTCCAAGCCCTGATCTGCAGGAGACAAGAGGACAGAGCTGTGGGAAGTGCCCAGTGGCATCCCCTCATCCTTTCTCACCACTCCAGATCTGTCCTCAGACTTCATCTGGACCAAGAGAGGGGGATAGAGTTAATGACCCAATCACTATTTTTAGAAAACTAGTCCTCTGTTGGGTATGTGCTTGGCAATCCACAGAGCTGCATCAACAATAAGGAAACCTTTGGGGATTGGCTTTGCCTAACTCCAGTCACTCAGCAAGAGAATAAACTTTCAAGCCCTCATCTTGCTGGTACAAAACTATTTTTTACTGCCTTTTCACCAGAGCATTATTTAGGCTAGTTTTAAATTCATAGGCAGTGAGAGCTCCCTGTAAAATCATAGCAATTTCGAATTTATTTTTATTGTAGAGGGGAAAAAAAATGACAAATTCTGGAGGAGAGATTTGCTGGGGGTTATTAAACCCAGAGCTCTGCAGGCAAAGTTCAGTTTAGGGAGGTTGTAAAACACTGATTGTTGAAAACTGCACAATTTATCAGGAAAAAAAAATGTTCTGTGCCATATTTTAGAAGGATGCACAGCCCAAAATTGTCTCTTTTCTTGGTGTTCAGTGAATCTGCAGTTTCTGCTCAGTCTCAGCTTGTAAGTAGGAGTGAGTGTGGAGGGGCTAAAGATCCTCAGAGCCTTGGATGAGTCACTCAGCACTAAACTCATTCTTGTCAACTTCTACATTTGGTGGATGGGGATGATTTCTGGAGAAAGCCAAGTTCAAGGCAGTTCTAGCAGACATCAGTACATAAACCACAGTTCAAGTGGAAAAAGGGGGTAAAACCCCCCACTTTTAAATTATGGGCTAATAAGAGCTTAATGATAAGTCTCATTTGTTGGAATTTTTTTTCTCAAGTACCATTCAGTCATTCCACTCACTGGAGAGACCTTAAATTGAATCTCAGCCCTAGAAAATGCATTACTTACTGCTGAGTTGATGTCACTGCCAAAGAATTTTCTCTCGGCTTAAGCTGTCTGCAGCAACACGCCAGTGGCACGTTCAAGATCTTTCCCTATTTGTGGAGTGAAATTCCTTGTGTTGGTTCCTCACTTTTCCCCCTTTTCCCACATTTTTATATTCCCACTTTTTGAGTCTGGGATGTGCTGCTAGAGCTGAGGGGACTGAAGGAAGCAGTGGTTCCTTGCAAATTTCTACAGTTGATACAAATGGGAAATGTTCATGTGTCATGGAATGGTTTGGGTTGGAAGGGACCATGTGCAGGGACACCTTTCACTATCCCAGGCTGCTCCAAGCCCCATCCAACCTGGCCTTGGACCCTTCCAGGGATCCAGGGGCAGCCACAGCAGCTCTGGGCAACCTGTGCCAGGGCCTCCCAACCCTCACAGGGAAGGATTTCTTTCTAATAGCCAACCTAAACTTAGGTTTTTTGGTTTAAAACCATTCCCCCTTGTCCTGTCAATCCAGGCCCTTGTCAAAAGACCAGGCAGATTGAAATAATTTGAAGGCTTCACTTTAAAGCACCCTCAGCTTTGTTTGAACTCCAGTAGAAATGAAGCATCCACATTACTTCAGAAGCCCAAATCTTAATTTCTTTGTTTTGCACTGTGCATTTTTCCTGTCTCCCCATTCTGGTACCCAAACCCCAGCAGTGTCCCCTCTTACCATCCCCCTTCATCTTCTGCCAAAAGGCAGCCAGGACACAACTCACTACTACTTTTTCCTTGGCCCTTGAGACTCATTATCCACTTTTCTTCTTGACAGCGCTTTCAAATCAGGACTTTTCCACATTTCCACCCCAGTTATTCCTTTCTGCAGCTGTAATAGCTTTGCTTTTCCCCCCTTTTGCACCAAGTGAGCAAAGAATGGCTTTTTACCATTTGAATGCAGAACCATTTCAATCTTTTGAGCATTGGCTTCATCCAAACACCAGTTTTGCTTAAAAAAAAAAAAAAAAAAGGATGAAAAAATTTCAGCAGGTGTTTATCTAGAACCTTATGCCACCAAAATTGCCAGAGAGGAAAAATTGCCACAACCCCACAGTTTGCCTCCAGGGGATGAGGGAAGTACATGAACACAGTGGGGACCAGAACCCTTCTGATTAATAAAGTTAATTTACTTCAATAAAAGGAGAAAAGGAGGTCAAGAAACTTTTGCCCCAAGATATCCCACAAAGCCACTGAATTACCTTTATAGGTACTTTCAGCTTACTGAGGTCTGGAAAACAAAAATTCCAGCCAAGCACAAGCAGGGAAAGGAGCGGACTCAGGTTCCCCCTCCACCCCTAGAGGTGCCTTGCCTGGGGAGTTTTCACCCTGAGCAGGGATGAAACTGGCTGCCTCCCAGGTTTCTTTCATCTCTTGCAGGAAAGGCAGCCTGTAGCTGACTCACATTTTAGTAGCTGCTACCACAGAGGGGTTTCACCTGGAGGTACTTGGAAACACCAAGGCCATTGACCACACTCATCTCCCATCCCCTTGAAGCCATGCTGCCCTGGCTCAGAGAAAATCCTGGAAATCAGCTAAAACTGCTGATATTCTGGGATTATTGCATATTTTCAGCCTAGCAGGGGACAGGGGTTTCAGTCACAATATTATCTAGTGTTTTCATAACACCCTTCTCACCCACCCCTGCTTAACTTTTAAAAGGACCCATCAAATCTGCCTTGACTTGGATAATTGTCCCAATCTCCCAAGCCCTAAACCTTATAGCCCATGGCCATTAAACAGGGCCAGCATGGAGGTACCCCCACAGGTGCCAAGGGAGAAGCTCTGAAGAGCAGTTATGCAAAGCCCAGAAAGGTTTCACATCCTAGTGAAATTAGTCAGATTTACCGTCACAGCAGTGTGTGAGCACCTGGTGTCTGGCTCTCAATACATATTTGAAGTATCACATGAAATATAGGAAATGTGCTGAACCTTTTCTATAGTGCCCTGGGCTCTTTTTGTGCTCATTTCCTGAAGCCAGATCAGTAAAAATGCACAGTAAGGGGGTCTCAACCTACTTTTGGTAACGCAGCTCGAAGCCAGGGTTTTGCAAACCCTTTCTTCCCATCTCCAAGGAGGACAAATGCAGCAAGCCAGCATTTTTGCCAACCCTTTCACTCCCATCTTATTTCACAACCCCTCTGTCTCCCTCCTATCATTCTCTCTCCCTGCACGTACAATTGCTGGTGTCTTCCCAAACAGATGCACACCTGCAGGAAAAGTTGGCATCTTCTCTTTCCAAGCTGTCATAAAGTCAAATAGTTTATGAGTCTATTGATGACAGATAAATTAATTGCAGAAAGTATGAATGACTTAATATTTTGTGTGCTAATATATTTTCTTTCCCTTCTCTTAAATCCACACCATGTATAAGATATATCTCAGGCTATTTGGGTCATGTTCAGATTCCCATGTCTCACCAACTACTTAAGGTGGCATAAGATACCCTGTGGCTTTTGAGCTCCTGGATTTGATGTTTTAAGCATGCAACACAACTTTTTTGTAAAGGTTCTTAATGGACTTTGCTCAGCCCAGACTAAGGATGAAAGTAGGAGGGACTTTCGGGGAAGATTTTTGCTGGGTATGAAAGCACTCCCAAATCCCACGATTCTCACCAGGTTCATGCTATCCTGCTTAACCTCAAGGCTTGGGCTCTCTTTGTAGCCAGCAGATGGACAGGAGATAATTCAAACTGCCTTGATCATCTTTGACATCAGCAGTCTTTTTTTGGTGGCTGCCAGGTTTTGGTTTACCCCCATCCCTGGCCAAGTCCTTGTGGACTCAGAGAGAACACAAATCATCGATGTGGATGACCTGGAGAAGACAGTGTAAGCCCAGGTTGGACCTGGCCACAGCTGCCCTGTCATTCCTGCATGTATTGATGACTAACCCATTACTACCCAGATAGAGATCTCTAGTCAATATATTAGGTCATTGCCTGATATTGATCCAACAAGCCTCAATTATCTACTTAGATTTAAATGAATTTCAGTGTGTGGATTGAGGACAGTCATCTGTGTGTTTTGTGCAACAGAGTATTGATGAGCAGTCAGAAAACGACATCTGAAGAATGAGTAAGATGGTGTTGCTCAGCTGAGAAAAGGGTGGCTGCAGAGGGAGGGCTAACTAAAGCCATGCAAAAATATTTAAGTGAGGTAGTGAAATAACCTCTATTGACTCTCAATACTTTGAGTAAGGAATAAAGTGAAAATGGAACAAAGGGGTTCAGACTGAACTTTGAGAAGCATCTAAGTATAATGAAGAAACAGAAGAGATTCATCACAGAAATATGGAATTTGAACCATTGATGGGTTTTAAGGATAGCAGAGATAAAAGTGTCAAACACGGGGTAGGTAGGTTGGGTGGTGTTTCAAGGCTGCTGTCCATCTCTGCTTTATAAAGTAGCTAGAAATCATGTGGCCACAACACTGTCAATATGGGGACTGAAGTGGATATTTATAGCTAGACATGTTCTTAACTGCTCTGCAGATCTTGCACTGCTAAAATCAATGGCAGATATCATAAGAGCAGCCCTCTTCTTTCCTTTGATCTGTCATTAAAGTAGGAAAACACAGCAGGATTGTTGCTGAGAAATAAGAACTAGGACAGTTATGTTGCCTCTGACCCCAAATCTTCACTGGGCTTTAGAAGAAGTTCTGAAACTGAACACCCAGTGATGTGTTTGGTCTGCAAATGTGATTCCTTACTCGAGCTGAATGATGTCACCCTGCCATTAGGGACAGAATGAGTTATGAGCAGCCACAAATGAGAGTGTTGCTCCTACACACCAGCACAAGATTGTTGACTCTGCAGTGCTACCCAAAGTGGACTCTGAGATCATCGCCAACTCTATTACTGGTGTAATTCCCCTGAATTCTGCCACTGATTCCCACAGTCCTTGTCAAACCACTTCACTTCTCCCACTTTCCAGACTGGAGGTGCATTATAAAGCTTGGCACAGCTCCTTGTTTGGGCAGCACTTTACCAACACCATTTGGACTGAAAGGAATCTCATTGCTCTGCATTTGCAACAGATTTTGCTCAGTGTGGTAACCCACCACGGGTGAATTCCACAGTTTTGTTGCAATAACTGTTAATCGGGTCTGGACTTTTCCGAGGGAACAGTTATTTAAACGAGAAGGAGCAAGTTCCTCCCCACTTGCTATTTAGCCTTTGAGATGTTGAAAGAAAACAAGTCCCAAGTGACAGAGGCCAAAGCACGAGCCAAGCAAGCACAGCAAGGTGTCTGCCCCACTTCCAGGAAGGACAATTTGTTCTGGCAGAACTTAGGAGTGTTCATTTGGGCTTAGGCTGGGGGGGTCTGGAGGGAAATGTGTCCCTGCCTCTAGAGCCATTCCACCTTAAAGGAAAATAAATAAAGAAAAGCTTTGAAATTGGATGAGAACAAAGCCAATGGAAGAGAATCTGTAGGAGTGTGCTGTAGAAGGCACCCTTGCTATAAAGTGACTTCTGCTAATTGCTGGAAAAGTGCCGGAGTGTATTTTCGGAGAAAGAGGAAGAAAAAAAAAAATCTATGACCTAATGTTTCTGGAACCCATCCACCAACCTGGGTGCCCTGTGGCTGTTTAAATTTTTTATCTGCCTTTCCAACAGGCGTTTCACAATGGGGATTGTTTTGTGTGTGCAAGGCAGAGAGTGCGAGGCTGCGCCCTGTCAAGGGCCCTCTCTGGTCTCTGGCTTGGATGGCTCTTGTTCAGGTGAAGAGCAGATAACAGCTCTCCAGCCACTTCATCATCAACTGTCACAGCCTGAAGACTTCATTAGGATGGAGACACGAAGAAGGGCGATAATTAAATCGAGATGTAATTAGAAAGATGTGCTGTAGATTTACTGCTACTACTCTGCTATTATTGTAAAACAGCAATAAAAGGAGAAAAATTCCAAAGGCAAAGTATGAGTAATGAGAGAATGCAGTTATTTATGTGAGCATATGTCATTTCTGCTATGTTTTAATATATAAATATATCTGGGATGATCCTATGAAGTCTGTGTCTGGGTGAAGTTTCCTAGATGTGTTTTCCCATGGGGAATGATGCTGTGATCTCAGCTCCTACTAGCAAATGCTGCTGTCTTTGTGCTTCATGCCTCATGCCATGCAGGATCATGATCTGAGTCTCTTGAGGACAAAAAACCGAAGCAGGAGTAGCAGTAAGATGTAAATGGTAAAAGACAAAGTAATTCAGCAATCAAGAGTTCATGTAGCACAAGGTGCTTCTGCCAGTTTCCAGAGAAACCTTCTCTTCAAATGTGCTACTATAGATTAATTCAAAGCTTTTGGCTTAATGTAAGACTTACTATTTTTCCTTGCTGGTTGGAGCTTAGCAAGAAGCTGATCTTGATGCCAATTACATTTGCTTCTGGCTGTAAAACCAGTGTGACCATATTAACCACTTCCTGCTTGCCAGATTGCAAAGTCATCCGTGATTTGGGGAGGGTCGATGCACTCAGGGAAAAATAATTTATGCACTTTTGAGTTAAAAACTTTCAGCTTGTCTGACTTGTCCTGGCCAAGAAATATCTATAAAGTGGTGGTCCAAGTAACTCCATTGTTTATAACCAGCTGGCCCAAATCTGCTTCTCTGTTGTCTGAGTACCCTGTTTGTAGGAGGGGAGTGGCTCAACCCAGGTGCCGGTACTGTTACTGCTCTTGCCCTCTTTGCTCTGGAAAAGGGCATTCATCTCCCTAACATTCCTGCTCCAGGATGAGGGTTGTGCTGGAATTCATCTTATGTGGCAGAGGCTCTCCCCTACTCTGCCCTTATGAGACCCCACCTGCAGAGCCACCTCCAGCTCTGGGGTCCCAGCATGGAAAGGACATCAACCTGCTGGAGTGAGTCCAGAGGAGACCATGGAGATGCTCCCAGGGCTGGAGCCCCTCTGCTCTGGAGCCAGCTTGGGAGAGCTGGGGATGTTTACCTGGAGAGGAGGAGGCTCCAGGGAGACGTCAGAGCCCCTTCCAGGGCCTAAAGGGGCTCCAGGAGAGCTGGAGAGGGACCTGGGACAAGGGATGGAGGGACAGGACACAGGGAATGGCTTCTCACTGCCAGAGGGCAGGGCTAGATGGGATATTGGGAAGGAATTGTTCCCTGGGAGGGGAGGGAGGACCTGGCACAGGGTGCCCAGAGAAGCTGTGGCTGCCCCTGGATCCCTGGAAGTGTCCAAGGCCAGGTTGGACAGGGCTTGGAGCAGCCTGAGATAGTGGGAGGTGTCCCTGCCCATGGAGGGGGTGGCACTGGATGAGCTTTAAGGTCCCTTCCAACCCAAACCAGTGTGTGTTTCTGCCCCAGATCTGTGCTCTGAACCAGCCTCAGCCCCTTGTGATTCAGCTTTACAGAGATGTCTCAGGCTGAAGCTCTGCTTTAGGGATGAGGCTGATGAGGGTTTGCTGTGTGGAGTGACACAAAGATCTTCAATGCCTAGTGCTCGCACTGGGCCACTCTGTGATTCCCATGGGGCTGGGGGACACTGGCACCATCTGGATGAATTTGTGGGTCTCAGGGGTGCTGGGCTTTGGACCTGATCTCCAGACATCTGTGAGGGTTCAGTCTAAACATGTGCAGAGACAACTTGGAGCATGAATCTTTACCTTGTAACCTGCCTGCCCTCCCTGTCTTGCCCTTTCAGCTCAGACTTGAGCTGTGTGAGCCCACATTTTCCATTTGATTTTACAGCCTGTGGGGCTGTTTGTACAGGATTGGCTGGTAGGGATGTGAGCAGATTACAAATCAAAGGGAAGGAATTTGCTCCAGAAAACGCAATGGCAGCGGTGGCTCCCAGTGAAACCTTCATCAGATGTAATTAAACAAAGCTTCATATTAGGAAAATGCTTGTACTTGCTGGCTCCCCTAGGCTGAACTGGCTCTTGTTTCCCCATCAATTAACTCTTTCGGGCTCAATCCATGCACAGACAACCAGCGAATCCCCCTGGCAAAGCACAGCAAACTGCTTACCTCAGCCCAGGCACTGCAGCAAGCTCAGCCCTCCGGTCTCCCACATGAAATGGGAGTGACAGCACCAGCTAATGCAAGACCACAGGAGCCTGAAATAGCACCTTTCATCCCATTTTTAAGTTCCATGACACTGGTAAAGCAACAGCAGTGATGGCAGTTTCACCACTTAAAGACACAGGAGATGGAGATGGCTATGACATCGGAGACACTGGACCCCACTGCCTAACTCTCTGCAGCTGATGGAAAGCAGCCAGGACATGAATTATTAGGTGCAAATGTCACATTTTTCCAGCTTTCCAGCACTTCGTTTCTCCCTGCAGTTCCACAGTTTTCCCTGTTAAATGGGGGCAGTAGCTCATTGCTACAGCAAGCTGTCCTCCTCCTCCTCCTCCTTCTTGGGACCTGCATCCAGGGGATGCTCCAGGGGAAGGCAAAGGCTTCAGGCAAAGCATTGCTGTTGGGACAGAGGCAGGAGTGCTCGGGGATGATTTATGAATGCCCCCCAGTGAAGGGGATGCTCAGCATCTGCCCACGGCCAAGAGGAAAAGTAAGCTGGGACAAAACGACATGTCAAAGTCACCCTGCAGCAAACAACTGAGGGCTGTCAGAGACAGCACTGAGAGACCTTAAGGGCTTCCCATTTCCCTCACCCTGCAAAATTTGGGTCAAAAAGGGTTGAAATTTGAAGGATACAGAAGATCAAAAGGATGACAGTGTTCACAAAGGAAGAGCAGGGACCAGAAATACTTTGGAGAGCAGGCTGGAACCAAAGCAACCCTGGAGCATTGAAAAAAAGTTGACAGGCAGTGAAAACAAGTTCTTTTTCCTCCCAAAATACCTTTTTCTCTAAAAAATTAAATTGATAAGTAAATGTCACCTTCCTGCCAGAGCTCCTCGCTGTTGCTGGGTCTGGCACGAGTTGCTGTGGTGCAGGACTGGGGCTAAGAGTGGGAGAATTAAGCAGCAATGGGCTCCAAATGTGAAGCCCAAATAGGCCCCAGGTTCAAGCAAGGGCTTGTGTGGGGGATTAGTTGTGTGACATGAGCACACTGACCCTGATAACCCCTGGGATGGGGGGTCAGGGCCTGTGCTCCCACGGAGCCCACGTGTCCCTGGTTGTGTCCTCACTGAAGGAGACGAGGCTGTGGGTCAGGTCATGGGTGCATGACCAGCCAAGAGAGCAGAAGCTAGTCCTTAATTCATTGCAGGCTTTTCTGGGACCTCTTAATCATTTCACCTCATCCTCCTCCATATTTCAGTTACTTTTTGTAAACTGGTGGTGCAAAAGCATTTTCTACCTCAGAACCATTTGCCTTTCTGTGTGGTCTGGGGCAAACCATGTAACCTCTCTGTGACTCTGTTTACCAGCAGCCACAGCAGAGAGCACAGCATTTACCTCATCAGGGGTTGAGAGGCTTAATTATTCCCAGACAGATGGATGCTGCATAAGCGCAAAGTGTTACGATGACTAAATCTTCCTGGAGGTGCCTCGAATATCTCTGATTAGTTTGTTTATCCCCCAGATTCTGTACCATGGGCATGACAAAGATTACAAGGAGCGTGTTTAAGCAGGGGCACTGCCGCCGTGCCAGATAGCTCCAGGTCAGAGGGAAACAGATGATGGAAAAACCAATTAATTTTTTACAGCAAGAAAAATAGCTACAGGATTGAGAAACATTAATTATTTATTGAACTGCTGCCTTTGCAGAAAAAGAGTTTATACATACCTATATCTCTCTACATATAAAATAATCACTCATTGCACATAACAGGGTAATAACTTCAGTAATCTGAGCTCCTGTTTTGATACTGTTCTTTTTTCAGAGGTCAATTAAAATAATGACAGCAAAAATACTTAGGAGCCTCTGGAAGAAAAAACCTAGCACAATAATGGCAGGGGGTTGAGTTAGGGAATATTTAGCCCACGGTGCTTGGTTCTAGTCTCCCTGGTATGAAGTGCTGAACTTCTGCATGTGTCTAAGTCAGTTCCTGGTAGCTGTGGATCTGCCCCAAGATGCAGGTGAGATCCAAGTATCAGAGATGGAGAAGAGCCATGGCAACTTAGCAGGTCAGGTTGCAAGATGGACACTGGCCATGAGCACCTCACTGTCCCAGAGATGGGATGCAAACACTGGATTAAATGGATTTGCTGCAGCCACCTTCCTGCTGGTAATCCTGGAATCGCAGAATGGTTTGGGTTGGAAGGGACCTTAAAGATTGTCTTGTTTCAAATCACTGCCATGGGCAGGGACACTTCTCACTATCCCAGGTTGCTCCAAGCCCCGTCCAACCTGGCCGTAGACAATTCCAGGGATCCATAGGCAGCCACAGCTTCTCTGGGCACCCTGTGCCACTCCTGTACACAGGGCCTCACCACCCTCACAGGGAACAATTCCTTCCCAAAATCCCATCTATCCCTGCCCTCTGGCTGTGGGAAGCCATTCTTCCTTGTCCTGTTCCTCCATCCCTTGTCCGAAGTCCATCTCCATCTCTCTTGGATCCCCTTTAGGCCCTGGAAGGGGCTCTAAGATCTCCCTGGAGTCTTCTTCAGGCTGAACCTTGGTAATTCAGCACTGCTAAAGCTTAATCACCTCTGATTTCCTGCCTGGATGTACCTTGAGAAGCCACTGGTGTCTTCTACAGACCTGTGCTGAGCACCGCGTGCTGTGGTTCACAGGGTGCCCAGAGCAGCTGTGGCTGCTCCTGGATCCCTGGCAGTGTCCAAGGCCAGGTTGGACAGGGCTTGGAGCAGCCTGGGACAGTGGGAGGTGTCTCTGCCCATGGCAGGGGTGGAACTGGATGAGCTTTAAGGTCCCTTCCAACCCAAACCATTCTGTGATTCTGAGTCTTGCCCAAATACCCGGGATAGGATTAGCTCTGCAAGGCAGATCCCCTGGGGATCCTATTGGTGTCCTTGCGTACTGTATCTAGGTGCAATCCACTAAATGCAAACTTAGAGGGACATGAGAAGCAGAATATGTTGTAATCCAGGTCCAAACTGGAGTTTGCCACATGCACACATGCCTGGGGAGAGGGGCACCTCCAAGCATTTCCCAGGAATAGCCGAGTCCAGAGGAAACCGAGCAGCAGAGCCAAGCCAGGGCCATCACGACAGTGACTGGGCACAAGACTGAGGTGAGCAGCAATCCCCTATATACCCCCAGTGAGCACACCCAAGCACCATTCATCTCAGAGGGCCCCTCACCCATTAGGACTTCTCAGGCTATGTGGCAATAACCCTTTTATCCAGGTGCCTGGTGGATTTGGAGGCATTTCCCCACTGGAGCTCTTGTCTGAGCTTCAAAGAGCTGCACTAAGGTCACCTCTTGGTCCAACCAGTGAGTCAACAGGTGGGACTTTGTATGATCCCATCCCATAGGACAAGAGTACATCAATTAGGTTCCACAGCCAGGGCTGATCTGTTCATAGATAAATAATTTATTTGCAGAAAACCTTTTTTTTTCCTAATGCAAGAGAGGAAAAAATTCAGATTTCCTTCTCTGGGCACCCACTGGAGCCACTTCAGCAAGTTCAGTGCTTCAAAGAGCTCAGGTGTCTGCAGAGACTGCAGAGACACCTGTTTTCAACCCAAAACTCCACTCTGCATCCTCTCTCATGTGCCAAACTCACCATTCCAGCCCTGCCCATACACTCCATGCCATGATTAGGAGGCTTCTCTTACTCTCTTTCACTACCTAAAAGGGCTTAAACCAATCCTCCTACTGACCCTATTCTTGGCCAAAAGTAACACAATAATTTGTGCAGTAACATCAGTAATTATCAATACAGAACTGCAGTAATTAACAACCAGGGACAATAATTAGGCACTTTCCTCCCTATGATGTGAAATGGCAAAGAACAACTGGGTTTGCTCAGTGAAGCTGAAGCCCATGAGGATGAAGGTTTGATGATTTGAGCAGAGCTAAATACTTTGGCTAACTTGGAAACAAACCTGGCTTCTGAATTTTTGGAAACCAGGCCCACATTTTGGCATGGTGTCTCTGACCACAGGACCTTCAGGTTTCCTCCCTCTCCAATCAGGATGTGCAAGGGCCAAGGAAATGCCCTGAAACTCCTGATCTGTTTTGGGGGTTTTTTTGCAGACACACTGAGATGGTCTGATTTGAGCCTGGTTCAACTTCGGGCAAAGCTGCCAGGAGGTGGAGAAGATAAAAAAGGAGAAGTTTCTGATGGCTCTTCTCCATGAGTCTTTCCAGCTCTGTCTTCACTTCCCTTGCAGTTATGCAGCAACAGAGGTTTTCCTCTGTGGTTTTTTAGTGCACTGCCAGGAGTAGGGCTGTCCTGAGCATGGAAGTCCCTGTGACCACCTGCCTGTCACCCTCTGTTACATACAGATTTTGCATTTTATAGCACCAGGATTTCCTACATGTGACCAATCTGTTTTCCAACGTGCTCACTGCGAGGCAGGGAACCCACCCACCCCCAAACCAGCCAACCACACCAGGCCCCCAACAGCTTCTGCCAACAGTGTCTGGGCAAAGTCCACCCTGTGCTGTTGGCCAGGGTCAACAAAAAAGCCAGCAAGGAGTTTTTTTATCATCATGAGACTCTGGGCTATCATGACCAGATAACCCAACAACCAGTGGGGCACTCAAAAGACTCCCACTGGACTTTTTTTGGGGGGAAAAAGGTAGAGACCCAGAGGAGGCTGTGTCCCATGAGAAAAAGGAATTCAATGTCAGACTATTTCTTCTCCCTATCAAGAAGGATTTATTTCCTAGGATTCCCCTGCAGGGAGAAGCAAGTCAGTCGGAGCAGTCCTGCTCTTGATACAGAGGCACAATCCTGGGGTTTCCAAGGAAACAAGAAACAAAAGTTTGATTCATAAAAGCTTTGGGAAGAAGAAGGGGGAGAGGAGATGATAATAACAATAATAATAATAATAATAATAATAATAATAATAATAATAATAATAATAATAATAATAATGCCTGATTTCATAATACTAATAGGTAATGTAGTCAATTATGTAGGCTTATTTTATTTCAGCAAAGTGCAGGTGGTGAGCTACATCTCCTTGCAGGTGCTTTTCCAATTAGCTCTATGTCTTCTAGGTGAATAAATGGCCGAGTGCCAAAGCTCCATGCCACTGGCAACAGACTAATCCAAACTAATCCCGAGGACTCATCTTGCTGCATGTTAAAGCAACTAGAGTCTATTTTATTTATTGTCTCTTGAAAGATCTCTCCTCTTCTTGGAAAAACAAGGAGGACTATTTCACAGCAGAGGCCATAAATGCACTTCACTCGGCATTCGGTAAAGGCTGGAAGACTATCTCTGCCTGGATTCAGTTGCTTATTATCATTATGTAATAGCAGATGAATATCCTGTTCTGCATTTGCTAAATGTTTTCTTTTAATAATCAACTCATATCCACATAATGGGGCAGCTTATGCAATCGGCCGCCTCGTGAGCTCTTCGGGGAGACATCTGTTTTTCAGCATTGTTAATTACCACCACTGGATCATTAAAATGTATTCATTTACTTTTGTTATTACAACTGGGTGAGCCCTACTGCTTCGCAAAGGGGCCAGCTGGTAAAACCGCCTGGGGTAGGCAAGGTGTGGGCAGGAATTATCCCAGGTAGCCACACACACACATACACCAGCATCCACTAGGCACTTGGGGCTTGATGCCTTTCTCCTCCCAAAGCACGGATGGTGACGTGGGTACAGAGCAGATGGGCGGGAGAAACGGGAGGCAACCATCCCTGCTGACATGGTTGTTCATTTTACATTTAATCCCAGTAGAAACATCCATGTTCATCCTGCAGGATGGATTTTGTGGAGCATCACTAGCAACCTTTTGACTTTTGGAGGTAAGACACTGGGAATTCTCATAATGACAGTTCAGTGCTGAGGACTCAGCAGCTCCCTGATATTTGACCCGAGGAAAGGGCTGAAAATGCTCAGTTTTGACCTGATGCAGGGAATTACAACCCACCCACATCTTTGGATATTCTTTGCCAGACCTCTGCTGTTTCTTAGCAGCATTTTTGGGGAAAAGAAGGTTTTCTTCCCAGTTTTCCAAAGGAGCTAATTTATCCTATGACTAACCAAGTTGCTGCCAGAGGCTCTCAGAGGACCTTCAGTCCCTAATTCCCATTAATTTCCCTCAACTGTCAGCCCCTTACACCGTGGACCGCTTGCACAGTGTTGAAACCCTCATGCTGGAACCACAGAGCTGGGGGTTGGAATTAGATTCTCTTTGAGGCCCCTTCCCACTCAACACAATCTAGGATTCTGTGTTGGTCACTAAAACCCCTTAAATCCTCCTTCTCTTAGGGTTTACCCAGGCACCAGCTCTGGGTCACCTGCAAATCCCCAGAGACTCTACCCAGCTTTGGACACCCCTGGAAGTCCCATCAGTTCTTGGAGAACCCTTTAAAAAAATCCAACCATCTCCCCAGGCTTTTGAAATGATGACCCCAGGTTGGTGGGAAGAGGAGGCTGCCAGGATAAGGCTGCCTGACATCATCTGGATGTGGTCCAGGACCATCAGACACCTGTTGAGCCTCCCAGTGTAATTCCACAGCAGCTGCTGCCCTAACCCACAAGTGCACAAGCGGGAACATGAGTTGTTTGGATCACTTGCCTCCAACATTGTTCTCTGAAGTGTTTAAAAAAGGCCTAATGAAAAGTGACTCAGAAATAACTGACAAGTGCCAGCCTCACCTTTTTATTGTTTCATCAAAATGGGAAAGACAGTGAAGGAGAAGAGTCAACCTTCTCTATAAGAACCACTGTCCCAACTTGCCTGCAACTTGCAGGCTGAGGGAAATGTTGACACAGGGTTGACAGGGCTGCTTGATTTATGAACAGCTCAAAGGAGGGGGAAAGAAAGGGAGAAGAATTAAACATTATAAATCAATGAGTAACATCCATAACCCTGAAGTGCTTGTTGTAAACAATACAAAACACCGGCCTAATTTTTATAAGTGTAATTTACGACAAGCAATTCCTTCCAAATGAGAGAATTTAAAAGGAGAAAAAAGTCACTTGTTGGAATATCATTAGTTCAATCAGATGAGAACTAAGCCTGCCATTGTTCCTAATGGTGGAAAATTTCATGGGAGCTAATTGCTTCTCTGTGGTGCCTCTCAGGGTGTCTGTATTGACGCCTGTAGGTGCTAGAGGAGAACCAGGCTGGAGGTCAGAGCAATGAGGGCATGGCCAGACCCTCAGCTCTGCCCCGCCCTTGGGACAGCCCTGGGTACCACCCTGCCTGGCTGGAAACCTGCTCCCAGGTCTGCAGCTGGCTTTATCCCAGCATCTCCCAGCTCGCTTTCTCTCCATGGACTTCTCCAGAGCCTGGAGAAATATGTCCACGTGATGATCCAACCTCTTGGGCAGTGAGGGGATCAGGGTAATACCAGGTCAGCTAACTTCCAGCACAACCTGAGTACTGTGGGAAAGCCAAGGGCGCTAAACCTGTTCCCAAATTCAGGAGTGATGCCCAGTCTGACAGCTGAGGGGTACTTTGCAGCTGCAGCTGTGCTGTGCAGCTCAACAAACCCTGCTGACATGGGAATTAAAACTCCTGTGGCAAGGAGATGACATAAAGTCAACTCAGATAATCCTGCTGTTACCTCTGCCTGCTTCACTGCTCACCATCAACCAAATCTTCTCCAGCTGGTATTCCCCAACTTCAGTGCTCAAAGCTGGAAGATTAAAGCAGCAAACGGTACCATGGAGAAACAAACCCAAAATTATTTTCCATGTTGTGCAAGCACAGAATAAGGAATGGCCTCTTCCCATCCCAAAGACCTTTCAGTGCAAACAGCAAAGTGAGAGATGGAGAGAAAAATGATGTTTTCGCACAGACTACCATGCCAGGAATGAACCAGTGGTGTGGGAAGTTACTGTCTCATCTGTGGTTTAAATTAATCTGCACATTAGGAGAGAACATCACAGCACTCTGGACAGGGGATGGGGCAGAGCATGATCATCCTCTCCAAAAAAACATGTCCATTTACACCAAGGCAGGATTCAAGTGACATGGTTTGCAGAAACAGGAATCAAACCCCATTGGAATTCCTAACCCAGAGCCTTGCTCACAAGAATGTCTTTGTGTTTATCCCCAGCGTTTTCACGGCAAAACTCATCTCTCCAGGCCTGCTGTTTGCCTTCAGGTGATTAACAGATTCCGGAGTGCTTGGGGATGGAAAGTTCTTCATATATAAATAAATGGATCTAACAGAGATGTAATGAGACTGTAAATGATTACGATTTGCAGAACACCGTGACAGGCACAACGAAATGCGCTCGCAAAACACAAGGTATTAAGGCAGAAAATGTATTATTGTTGGCACTCCGGGGAGCATTAGTGCAGCTCTTTGAGCTCTGTCTTCTCACCTTCCCTGCTGTTTCACAATTGTTATTCCTCCCAAAGGGAAGTGGGGTGCGAAACCCGATGATTTGCTTGCCAGCAAACTGCTCCTTCATTATGGGAGGTAATGACGGAGCCCTGCGAGGACATGGAGCAGGGAGGGTGGTGCTGGGGCACCCGGTGCTGGGTGTGCAGAGCTCAGGTGCATGACAGGACCTGGTCCTGACTGTGGGATAAACACACAGCCAGACCAGGGCTCTCCCACTTTAAAATTAATCTCAAGAGAGCAAGAAATTCCTTACCAGGGACATTGCTGATCTTTGCCAGAGACATCTTCACTTCCAAACCTGCAAATCATCTTCATGCAGCAAATTCAGCATCAAATTTTAGGGGTTTGGCCCTTCTGTCCCTGAACCTCTGTTTAATACTTGCAAGCTGCAGGCACTGCAAGTGATTTACATAGGTCTCTAAAGGTTGGACAGCCTCAGTACACAGAATTTCAGAGTGCCACGGGCTGGAAGGGATCTTAAAGCTCATCCACTCCCACCCACTGCCAGGGGCAGGGACAACTTCCACTGGACCAGGCTGCTCCAAGCCCCATCCAGCCTGGCCTTGGACACTTCCAGGGATGGGACAGCCACAGCTTCTCTGTGCCAGGGCCTCACCACCCCTCCCCCCTGCCCCACAAGGAAGAATTTCTTCCCAATATCTAACTTAGACCCACCCTCTTTTAGAATCTCTTACTCTTTTTTTACAGTCAGATGTGACAATGGTTCAATAGAAGGCAGAAAGCTCTAGAGGTTGGGAGTTATCTAAACTGCTCCCACACATTCAAGTGCAAATATCAGGACTGAGCTAATCATGACTGAGTATCAAGATGGGGGGAAAAAACCTCTATGGACTGTTCAGCTGCACTGAGCCAAGAGCCTGTCCTTGTGCAAATCATAGAGGCACCTATATAGCAAAGTTAAGATTAAAGATTTCCTACAAACAGCTAAGACTAAATATTTTTTTCACCAGGAATATTTAGAGAGTGGATGAAAGCACTCTTATCAGGTACATGGACACGTGCACCTTACACACATACACACATACATGCATTAACACTGAAGGTGCGGACAGCTGTGACCTCTGGAGGGCCTGGAAAGCAAAACAAATCTGTTTCCACTGTATCTTGGAGGGAAGGAACTGACACGGCAAGTTGCATTATAGACACTTCACAGATTGAGCAATGACATTTGTTTTTCTGGTAAGCTCTTAAATGCTTTGAAAGAGGCGAAACATGATCCATCTAAAACATGAGCTTAGAGTCATCAACTTTAAAGCCACCCTCTCAATTACACTTACAAACAACATTTTCCTCCGCAGATTTAGAAGCAGTCTCCAAAAGCCCTTGACCATTGCAGCACAGCGATCCCACGCCTGCATTCAGGGTGGGGGATCACTTGGATGAGGGAACTGCACAGAGATAACTTGAGATGGCACCAGAAATGCTGCTGGCAAAAGAGGGAAGACTTTGCCACAAGAGATGTGCTGACCACGGAGCCTGGTCACATCCCCTTGCTGGGTGTCAGGGAACTCCTCTGCCAGCCTGATCACACTCTGCTGGCCCTCATCCCTGCCCTGCTATATTTGGGAGGGATAAAGTAGGAAGGCAAGGAGGAACCCATCCAGACACACTAAAGCATTCTGTGCTGTCAAAGCCTTTACCAAGTTGAAAAGCCTTCAGTTCATCTTCCCAGCACTGGTAAGACGGGGCTTGGAGCAACCTAGTCTAGAGGAAGGAGTCCCTGCCCATGGCAGGGGGGTTGGAATCGGGTGGTCTTTAAGGTCCCTGCCAACCCAAATTGTTCTAGGATTCTATATACTAGGAGGGAGCAGAGGAGACCAACAGACATGGTCAGAGGACCAGGGAACATGAACTATGCAAAGAAACGGAAGAAACTAATTTCCACTGATCCTCAATTTCAGACCGTGAAGCTGTAACAAACCCAACACCACAACCTGGCTGCCACAAGAAATCTCTCCTAACCTGCCTGCCATGGCACATGTTGCATGGGAAACCACAAAACCTAAGAGCTGCAAGAACTTCATGGCCGCCACAACTTAAACGATGGATTAGGATGTATAACACTTGTGGAAGACACTTGGCTGCACCTGGCCAGCCTGGGACAGCAAAGCAACCCCCAAATCCATGTCTGAACAAGCTTCATGGAGCCCTGCGTGGCCAACTACACCTTTTACCCATGAAGAGTCTCTTACCTAAATTTCTCCTTCTCACATGGGTCTTGTGTCTCACCTACCCAAACAAGCCTGTCCTTGGCAGGCCAGCCCCAGGACGGAGAGTGGAAGACAGGTTGATTGCCAATATCTAATCATAATTTGGGATCCAGAAAGCTACTTAACTTAGGAATTGCTTAATAATGCACTTGGTGTGTGAAGTATTATCACTGTGTATAATTAAATACAGAGAGTTACAGGGAGGGAGATAAGGATCTGGTGCAAATGGACAAGGAGGAAGGTAATTGTGATTTGGGCTTCTGTTCTGCCAGCTCCTCACCTAGATCACTGTGAAGTGCCCCAATGTGTGTGCCTGGAGAGAGAAAGACTTGGAAAGTGGGAAGGGAGAGGGGGGAAGTCACTCCCTCTTTCCCTATCTGTCCCCACTCCTCCATTTCCATGAACAGTGCCCACAAAATCCACTGTGTATTGGTTTGGCTCAGCCTGGTTTCAGGTAGCAGGGTGTGGCAGGACATCTAACCCCCGCCCCCCCACACTGATAACGGGTGCATAACGAGATGATAGGCCAAAGGGCTCAAAGGCCCAGCCGGAACCGTCTCTGGCGCCTGATAGCTCAAACTTTAGCTAAGAATCTACATCTTAGTCTGCAGAGCTGATGTGGGGAGAGATGAAAGAAATTACTGACTTAAGAGCCACAGTTTTTACACTATAAAAGACACACTGAATCACTACTGAGGCAGAAGCCTCGTACACCCTGAAAAGTGTTCGAACTTCTCCCCGAAGTCTGGACGCAGGTTTCGTGGTTACTTCTCTGGAGATTGAGTGAAAGGACCTTCTATGTGTGCTCCATCAGCAATTGGATGGTAAGATACATTGAATCCTAACTTATACTATTTCTTCGCTAGCTGTAAGTGAAAAAGGTACCTTATCGTGCACTGTATGTTAC